>JAPXFY010004486.1:0-10000 GCA_030674185.1 Monoplex corrugatus | reverse complement strand
TTCAGTTCTAAATATCTGTAAAAAAATTGCATTATTCCTCGTTATATCATTTGAGATTAATTGTTATGACATATTTTCGCATTCAACTGAATGCTTTGAAAACAAAATATTGTAACAACGTTTTATGTATTTGCGGCGAACAATTCACATTGTATCACTGTTTGTTTTACTGCAGAAAGCTTCGTTCCTTTTTACCAAAGACGTTTACACAAGGAAAACTATCTTGAAACTCATTTTAAAGAAGTAGTATCGGATCAAGTTTTGTTAGTTAAAATTTCAGAATCATTGGTTCACAGTCCTGTTAATGCGTTACTTTAAGATTATTATTATAATTATGATTATTTTTGTTTTGTTTTGTTTTTATGACGATTTTTCTTTTACATTATTGATGTTAGCGTTGTTCTAGTTTCATTTCTCTGTTCATCCATATCCTTTTTCTTAAGACCTTGCCGCTCCTTTTAATTTTTTTACGTCCCTTAGTCTGCTCCCCTCTCCCCTAATTTCATCCTCCATGCCATTTTTCCCCGTCTAATATCACTTATAATGAAAAGACGTTAAATCAAGCAATGAACGAAACACCACACACACACACAAACGCACAAACGCACACACTCACCAACCCTTCCTTTTTTTGTTTTGTCTTTCATTTTTCTTTGGTTTGTTCTTCTTATTTTTTTTTTTACTTTTAACTTTAAATGGAAATCCGAGATTTTCAGACAAATCCAAACAGAATTAATAATGCTGAAAACACAAATTGCCTTGCTAATCGTTCTGATGCATAGCAGACTAGTTTTGAAGTTACAAGTTTCATTGCATGTAGTTCACATGATATAGAGAAGAATTAAGAACAAGAACAAGAAGAACAAGAACAAGAACAAGAACGAAAACAAGAAGAACAAGAACAAGAACAAAAACAAGAAGAACAAGAACAAGAAGAAAAAAAACAACAACAGAAGACGAAGAAGAAGGAGAAGAAGAGCAAGAATAAGAACAACAAAAGAACAAGAAGACCAAGAACAAAAAGAAGAACAAGATGAACAAGAACAAGAATAAGAACGAGAAGAAAAAAAATAGAAAGAAGAACAAGAAAATAACTGAGTTTTTTTGTGTTGTTGTTTTTTTTGGGTTTTTTTGAGAAAGAAACAAAATTTAATGATAGAAAGAGAGAAGGGGGAGGTTTCAGTTTCACTTAGAATATCTCAAGATGCGTTTCCAAGCTCAGAGCAATTTGCTAATTCACTGACGTCCCCGATGCCAGGTGATAAAGAAAGTCCAAGACAATCATGATGTAAGCCATAACCCTTACACATACACTCATAAGGTGTTAGGGTCGTACTGAGTGTGTGGATTTTATGTCTATCTTTGTATCAACAATCATCACTGGAAAATATGTACATCTCCGTCTGAAATGTTAAAAAAAGAAAAAAGAAACACAAGCAAACAAAAACGAACGAACAAATGAACGAACGATCAAACGAACTAACGGACGAATGAACGAACGAACGAACGAACAAACCCAATCAACCAATCAAAAACCCAAACCCAACCAACCAACCAAACCCAACCAACCAACCAACCAAACAAACAAACAAACAAACAAAAACAAAAAACAAAACAAACAAAAATAAACAAACAAAAAATGTCAAGCGAACAACCAACCAGCCAACCAACCAACCAACTACCAACCAACCAACCAACCACCCAAAACCAACCAACCAGCCGACCAACCCAACCAACCAACCAAACCAACCAACCAACCAACCAACCAATCAACCAACCAAACCAAACCAATCAACCGACCAACCAACCAACCAACCAACCAACCAACCCAACCCAACCAACCAACCAACCAACCAACCAACCAACCAACCAACCAACCCCACCAACCAACCAACCACCAACCCAACCAACCAACCAACCAAACCACAAACCAAACCAACCAACCAACCAACCAACCCAACCAACCAACCAACCAACCAACCAACCAACCAACCAATCAACCAGCCAAAACCTACCAACCAACCAAACAACCAGCCAACCAATCAACCAACCAACCAACCAACCAACCCAACCAACCAACCAACCAACCACAAACAAACAAAAAAAGTCAAGACGAACAAAACAAACAAACAAACAAACAAACAAAAAAGTCAAGCGAACAAACAGCCTGGAAACATCCAGCCTCCACTGTCTGTCTGACTGGTGATGTCTCTTGCTTTTTCTTACGTGGTGGATTTTTGGAAACCTGCTCTGTTTCTTTTCGATACGGGACGTCTTCACAACAAACGCCACAGAAACCACTCCTAACAATAAAAAAGTAGCCTCCATCCCCACACCATCAAGATTTATTGTCTCAACCATCCCAAGTCCTTCTCCAACATCAAACAACAACAACAACAAAACAGCAACAGCAACAGCAACAACAACAACAACGACACCCCCATAACAAAAGATAGAACCACAACAACAATAAATCATATTGTGCCCACCACAGTCAGTTTCCTTAAACACTCCCTCCAATTGTCTTTGCTGTTTCTTTACATTTCTTTCATCTCTGATTCCGGAAAGAGAACAAAAAACTTTCCCTTCCCAAGGAAGACTTTGTCCATCTTGAACATAAGACCAATATATGTATATGTATTTCTCTCCTCTTCATAGTTGTGTGAAGGGTAGTTGCAGAGTGTAAAAGTGGGCTTGGGCGCTCCTTTTTTGAGGAGTGTTCTGAGCTTACTGTTTTTGTAGTTTGTTTCTGCTTCTGTGCTAGCTGAATGGGTTAGCGCAAACTGTGTCAGATTTGAGAAGTAAAACATGGGATATAATTCCGAGAGTTACTTTCCATTCCGCACTGCAGGAGTCCTGCGCAGTGTCATTTTGGCGGGGCACTACCCCTGTCTGTATGAATGGTGATGGCTCTAGTTTTTTGTTTGGGTTTGTTTTTTCTGTCAAGGTGGATTTTCAACCACTTGCCTCACTATTTTTTTTTCAGAAAGACTATCAGTGGTATAATGATTGAACTTTTGTTCGGAAGGGTATGCTTTTAGGTGCCTGAACACTTCGGACTTTCCAAGCTGCAGAACTCCTTTTGGGACTTGTTTTTACCCTGCAAGTTAGTCGCCAAATTCATATCGTCGACACCACCGTAGCCAGGACAATGGATCCACATGAGCTTTTTGTAGATCGACACTGCTCATTGCTTCGTGATGGCCTGAGGTTCCTATTCCTTTTTTCCAATCTTGAGTTAGGTTCATCGAGTCAGTCAGGATAAAGTTTTGATTCTTGGTTTATCTCATCATCCGTGAAGCCAGCCATTTTAGGGATGCATGATTATTTTCATTTTGATCATCAGATTGGATAGTTTTGATTTATATGTAGCAATGTTTTCGTACATAATTATGATGTTTCCGTTCTGCTTGACAGGAAGCTCCGTCCATATGGAATGTTGTTATTTTGACAACATTATCCATGTGTACAAAACACGTTTCAGGTTGTAGCTTATTTCCTGGATGAATGTTTGATTTCTGTGTCGGCTATGATTTCTAACCATTATTCAAGAGGACTCAAATAGCGGAAAACAAAGAAACAGATCAATAAATTCATAGAAGAAGACGACGACGAAGAAGAACAAGAACAATAACAAGAATTGAACAAGAAAGAAAGAAACAGAGACAAAGAAATAAATAAAATAAAGAAGAAGAAGAAGAAGGAGAAGAAGAAGAAGAAGAAAGAAAGAAAGAAAGAAGAGAGAAGGAAGAAGGAAGAAGAAGAAGAAAGAAAAAGAAAGAAAGAAAGGAAAAGAAGAAGAAGAAGAAGAACAACAACAACAGCAAACAACAATAACAACAACAAACAACAAACAAAAAAGAAGAACAAGAAAATAAGAAAGAAAGAAAAAAAAACAACAAAGTTACAAAGAAACCAAAGAAGAAGAGAGAACCCAAACGGAAGAAAAAATAAATGAAGAAGAATTAGCCCTGGAATTACGTAGGCAAAGCTGCTTTGAATGAGGTTTTCTGAGGGCGGACAGTTTCCATTTCCTGTCCTCTGAGGCTTGAAAATGATATAAATTTCGCGTGCAATATATGAAATAAGTTAATATGGGTGCGTATTCAAATGGGTAAAGGGGCCGATTTAATATCGGAATGTCCTGGGTTCGATCTACCTAAACACCTTCGCCTAAGACTAAAGAGTAAAAATTTCCCCTTCTCCCTGGTAAACATTGGACAGACTTGCCAGTGCTTAACCCCCTTCATATTCATACGCTTGCAAAATGTCAAATGCACAAGTTTAAAATTCTGTACGTCATGTCAGTGGCCGGTGGGATTGTGAAAAAATTAAAATAACCAGGATGCATCCCACTGAAATCAGAGTTTGCAGACTATGCAGCAAATATGGCCTTGCACAGTGTGGAGAAAGCAACGTCCATATTTCGTATTCTGAAGAAAAGGTTCTGCTTAAAACAATAACAATATTTAGAAAAAAGAAAAATATGGGGTGTAACCCAATTCTGCAACAACTTGTAATCTGACTTAAGAAAAATGATTGCACTTGTTCCTCACTGTCTCGTGTTTTCTTTTTTGGAGAAAAAGGATACTGTTATAAAGGAGGAAAAAAAGAAGAGTAATTAGAAGTCCTGAAAGAAAATTAAAAAAAAAGTCACATGTCACCCGTCGCAATTTTCAACACATCGTTCCAAGTACCACCCCCGCAGGAAATACAGAAAATAGACAGGTGAAGAACAGACTAACAACATCCTTGTGAACAAATACTGATGATCTAGTTTCATTTGTTGCAAAAGAAGACAAGGCGCAAGTTTGTGACAGACATAATATCCTGTTGACGTCAAAACTGAATCCAAAACAAGTGTGACTGCCCGCGTTCAAGCAAACAGGAGCCATGAAAAAACACGAAAGAAGAATACGAACGCGTATTTCAATACAACAAGACAAGACAGGCGCAAATTTTTCGGCCAACATGGCCTTTTGTCAAGCGTAAGATTACAAACAAACAAACACCAGACACAAAAAAATTGAGGGAAAATGACTGAAACTTCCCTGTTGCTGTGTCCGATGTGAGAAAAGGAATTAAACTGACTCTGCAAAGGCCAGTTGGCTGAAAATTTTGCGTTTGTTTGTTGTATCAAATAAGCGTTCGTATTCTTCTTTCGTGTTTTTTCTGGTTCCTGTCAAATGAAAATTAAAGGAATATAGAACGAAGACAATTCAATAGCCCCCACTGTCACATATAACGGTGTAATGATGGCAGTGTCTTGCGTTTATGCTGATTCGTGAAGATCTAGCAGTGATCGTTCTTCTCAGAGGCAAAATACACCAGTCCAGGTTAAACGAAAACTATCCTTTATTTGAAGAACGTAGAAAACATAACAGGAATGGGCTAATACTTCACACATCCAATGTACTACTCCTAGTTTGCAGAATTCTTCAGCCCTCATATCTACACGCAGCAACTCCACAAATCTACAGCACCTTCTCTATCTCTGACAGCAGGCTTACACTTCAATTCTTTTTTTTTGTTTTTGTTTTTTGCTCTCTCTCTCTCTCTCTCTTCTCTCTCTTCTCTCTCTCTTTCTCTCTCTCTTCTCTCTCTCTCTCAAACCACAGTCACGCTTTATTTTAACATGATGGAAAGTTCCCGAATATTCTCGGCATTTCCCTAGATTTTTCAGCCAGTCATAGCTGCATTGTCGAACCTTCCCTTTCCAGAATATTCTGTAGTTCTGGCCAATTATTGTATATGATTAAATTTGTTTACGATTTCCGAAACATTCTAGAAATATCTAAGGTATTCTACGTATTCTTGTCATTTCTAGATTGTTCCAAAGGATTCTACATATTTCCATACAACGAAATCGAACTTAAACATATATTTTTCAGCTTTAGCATAAACCAAACAAATATTCTCGATTCACTATTAAGTGAATCACAAACTAATCTTGAAGAGCGAACAGCGGACAGTAGCTGAATCGACAGACACATATTGACGTCACACTTCTCTTATCGGCATTCGCACTTAAAAATTGAGTTTCTCTTTTTTGAAATATAACCCCATAGATTTTTAATCTGATTAAACTACTGGAACCGGTCATCAATCAAGAATTCATGGTAGAATAGAAAACAGATTAAAAACGCTTTTGGAAATCCAAGAAGAAAAAACATGTCAGAAGAGATGTGGCAAAATGCAAAAACAAATGGCAAGAATTCACGAATCAATACAGAAGGAAAAGAGCAAAGAAAGCAAACATTGGATCAGCTCAGAAACTGTCAAGATGCGAAGAAAAAAAAACAACAAAAATAACATGAACCCAGAAGAACAAGAAAACCAATATAAGCGGTATCCAACGAGACAAAATAATTCTTTACCTTTATTTTGTCTATGAAATTCTTGAATTTTGGAGCAATTATATTGTAACCACGATGTCTGTCTGCTTTCAATTTGTCGTTTATTTCTCTTTTTAGTGTTTGTATTCTTGCTTATTTCTGTCTTTTTTTTGGGTTTTGTTTTGTTTTGTCGCGTTGGTACGCGCTTATATTGGTTTTCTTGTTCTTCTGGTCATGTTTGCTTGGGCGCAGGCAGTCACACTTGTTTTGGATCTACCAAAAATAAACAACAACAAAAACCAAAGAAGACAAAAAATAAGCAAAATACAACGACTAAAAAAGAGAAATTTAAACGACAAATTGAAGCAGACAGACAGTCGTAGTTACAATATGAATGCTCCAAAATTCAAGAATTTCATAGACAAAATAAAGGTAAAGAATTATTTAACAAAATAACATCAGTCAAAAACAAAGTCTTCCAGTCCAAGCAGCTCAATATACACATTTTTGATTGGAGAGACCTTCACTAACCAGAAAAAAATTTTATGAAGAAGGGGGAAAAAACCTATGGTGAAAAAACAAACAAACAAAAAACTTCAGCTCACTAGCATCAAGACAAAGTTTGCCCCCAGTAGAGGTTATTGTTTAGATAAAGTGGAATACGTTGTAAAGAAACCTTAAGCACAGCAAGTCCCCTTTTTCTTGACAACATCCCAGTAGAATTGCAAAAACGCAAGCAGTCAAAGCTCTGTCAAGGCATCATATATCTATGCTGCAAGATCTGGATACTCGTCAAGGCCGAAGAATTGGAGGCAGCGAGAACTCATTATGCCCCAAAAAAAACAGGCAGCGGTCAGAATGCAGCAATCACAGAACGATTGTTTTTGATAAGTCATGAAAAGCGAAATTATGTTGTACATTATTCGGAATAGGCTAAAAGAAAAGATCAAAAAGTGAAATGGCAGAAGAACAGGTGGCTTTAGGATCAGGAAGAGGAAACGGGGGAGACATGCTATGTGCCATGTAAGTCCTATCAGAAAAGCAAAATGGTACGGATGACGAATTTGAAAAGAGTCATTAGTATTTATAGATTACCTCAAAGCTTTGACAATGAAAAACCACAATGAACGTTTCCCAAGACATGCTGCAGATGACATTCCCAGTATCTCATTGCTTCATCCAGTCTCTGTACGTGCCCAAAACGGCAAAAATAAGTGGAATGGTGCTCATACAGAAGTCTTCAAATAGGTAAAGGGTCAGGCAAGGAGACATTCTGTCGCCACATCTGTTCAGCGTTTACACCGAACAAGTCGTGAGAGATGCCAATATGGAAAACAAGACATTAACGTTGGGGGGAGAAGGGTATAGAACATACGATATGCTGATGAAACAGCCCTATGCGTGAAAAACCCACGATGAACAACAGCACTTCGAAAAAAGCTGAATGAAATCAAAGAGAAAAAGAGCCTGAAATTTGAATTAAAGAAAACAAAGTCAATGCACACAAACAGTAACAGTTATAACCCTATACGCATTGGGTAAGAAGGGATAGAAATATTAAAACAATTCTAATACATGGATCCATCAAGACAGAATATGCTTACCGCTAAAAGGGTACTCGTGCAAGGTTTGGAAATGACCAACAACACAGGGTTGAATAAGTAACATAGGGAAATGCTGCTCACTAAATTTGGATGTAAAATGAGAATAATGGAAAGTCCATTTGGACAGTGATGATATATGGGGCAGAAGGGATGAACTTAAAGGAAAAAAACTTACATTGACAGGATAAACTGAACTGAGGGTAGTTTTACAGACGCCTTCTTTAAGTGAAATGGGATGATAAAAAACAAATGAAAGTATCCACCATAAAGTGAATGTCCCAGGAAATGTTGAACATTAAAAAAAAGAAACTTGACATTTTGGGGCATGCTTGCAGAAACAAGAAAAGGTTTTCTGAATGAAATACAACGATTTTATACCAAGGACAACTAGAAACGAAAAGAAAGAGGAAGACTTGAGTACCCCAGAAACTGGGTATGAAAAACCACTCCCAGAATTTGACACCCTCAACAGCGGGGAAGTGGTCCGGACAGCGACGGGGCCTGTCAACACAGACGGCAGCCGTGGCCAGATCAGACATTTTAGAATTTTGATCTTAAGGGTGTTGGTATGCCTCTAGCTTGTCTCCAAATGTTACTGAGTTGGATCTTTTCTGTTTTCCATTCCTACTTTACTTCGATGTCTTTAGTACAAAATCATATTTTCTTATGCAGTCTCATTGATTTTTGGGAAATTTTGGATATGCTTGACTTTTTTCCTTCCCCGGGTGCATTACTTACATCTTCTTGACACTTGGACTTAGACCTGTTTTTTTGTTCCTGTATCTATTCTGTATATAATTATGTTCATGCTGGTGATATTGTCCAACAATAGTGCAGTATTAGCAGGATTTTCGTACATTTTTGATGTTTGGACCACAAATTATATTTCATGTCTTAATATATTTTTTCGCTCACAACCTGCTCTTTGGAAAAAAAAAATAGTAGACATTTTCAAACATCATTCTTCGTTACAAAATTTAGAAAACACTCAAGCATGGTTAGAGACCATTCTAAACATATTGCAAAATTTATTTTGATATAGTCATGACGCAATTGTCATGGCCCTTGAGACATAAGAGGCCCGATATTTCGATCTACCTGCAGAAATAAAAATGTTCTAATTGCCTATAGAATAAATGGTAAGAAGAAGAAAGAGGAAAGGGGGACGAGAAGGGGGTGATGAGGAGGAGGGGGAGGAGGAGGAGTAGAAAGAAGAAGAAGAAGAAGGGAAGGGGAAGAAGAAGAAGGAAAAGAAAAAGAAAAAAAAGAAGAAAAAGAAAGAAGAAGAAGAAGAAGAAAGAAGAAGAAGAAGGAAGAAGAAAGAAGAAGAGAAGAAGAAGAAGAAGAAGAAAAAAAAAAAAAGAAAAAAAAAGAAAAGAAAAAAAGAAAAAAAAGAAAAGAAGAAGAAGAAGAAGAAGAAGAAGAAGAAGAAGAAAAGAAGAAGAAGAAGAAGGGAAGAAAGAAGGGAAAGAAAAGAAGAAGGGAAATTGCGAAGAAGAGAAGAAGAAGAAGAAATGCGAAGAAAGAAGAAAAAGAAGAAGAAGAAGAAGAAGAAAGGGAAAAAGGAAGAAAAGAAGAAGAAGAAGAAGAAGAAAGAAGAAGAAGAAAAAGAAGAAGAAGAAGAAGAAAGAAGAAGAAGAAGAAGGGAAGAAGAAGAAAAAAAGAAGAAGAAAAAGAAAAATCAAGAACAAGAACAAAAAAAACAAGAAGAAGAAAAACGACAAAAAAAAACAGCAATAATAATAAAAACAGGAACAGCGACAACAGCAACAACAACAATAACATCAAACAAACAAGCAAAAACAAAAAACAAATAAACAACAAACAGACAAAAACAAGATGGCGAAGCCAATATACCAATCTTCCTCCCCCCCCCCCCCAAAAAAAAAAATAATAATAAAGCAAACAAAATCCATATTTTTCAAAGTCATTGTTTAAAGTCGAAAAAGTATCAGATCAAATAAAATTGAAGCGATGCGAGGAGAATGATAGAATATCACAATAGCGAAAACAAAAAGCAGATGTCGGAAAAAACTGATTAAATTTTATTTCGTATTCAAA
>JAPXFY010004485.1:0-17856 GCA_030674185.1 Monoplex corrugatus | reverse complement strand
GGTGATTCCTGTTTTGTGTGTTGGTGATGTCTGTGTTTTGTTGTGTTGGTGATGTCTGTGTTTTGTTGTGTTGGTGATTGTCTGTGTGTGATGTGTTGGTGATGTCTGTGTTTGATTGTTGGTGATTGTCTGTGTTTTGTTGTGTTGGTGATGTCTTTTTGATGTGTTTGTATGTCTGTTTTTTGATGTTTGGTGATGTCTTGTGTTTTGTTGTGTTGGTGATGTCTGTGTTTTGTTGTGTTGGTGATGTCTGTTTTGATTGTGGTTGTGAGTCTGTGTTTTGAGTGTTTGGTGATGTCTGTGTTTTGTTGTGTTGGTGATGTCTGTTTTGATGTGTTGGTGATGTCTGTGTTTTGTTGTGTTGGTTGATGTCTGTTTTGATGTGTTGGTGATGTCTGTGTTTTGATGTGTTGGTGATGTCCTGTGTTTTGTTGGGGTTGGTGATGTCTGTGTTTTGATGTGTTTGGTGTTTGTCTGTTTTTTGTTGTGTTGGTGATGTCTGTGTTTTGATGTGTTTTCTGGTGATGTCTGTGTTTTGAGGGTGTTTTCTGGTGATGTCTGTTTTTTTGTTTGTGTTGGTGTTTTGTCTGTGTTTTGTTGTGTTGGTGATGTCTGTTTGATGTGTTGGTGATGTCTGTGTTTTTGATTTTGTTGGTGATGTCTGTGTTTTGATGTGTTTTCTGGTGATGGTCTGTGTTTTGTTTGTGTTGGTGATGTCTGTGTTTTTGATGTGTTGGGTGATGTCTGTGTTTTGATGTGTTGGTGATGTCTGGGGTTTTGATGTGTTTGGTGATGTCTGTGTTTTGATGTGTTGTGATGTCTGTGTTTTGATGTGTTGGTGATTGTCTGTGTTTTGTGTGTTTTTTGTTTTCTGGTGATGTCTGTGGTTTTGTTTTTGTTTTTCTGGTGATTCTGTGTTTTGTTGTGTTGGTGATGTCTGTGTTTTATTGTTTTTTCTGGTGTTTTGTCTGTGTTTTTAAATGTGTTGGTGATGTCTGTGTTTTGATGTGTTGTTGTGATGTCTGTGTTTTGATGTGTTGGTGATGTCTGTGTTTTGATGTTTTTTTCTGGTGATGTCTGTGTTTTGATGTGTTTTCTGATGTTGTCTGTGTTTTGATGTGTTGGTGAATGTCTGTGTTTTGTTTGTGTTTTCTGGTGATGTCTGTGTTTTGATGTGTTGGTAAATGTCTGTGTTTTGATGTGTTTTCTGGTGATGTCTGTGTTTTGATGTGTTGGTGAGGTCTGTATTTTGATGTGTTGGTTGATGTCTGTGTTTTGATGTGTTGGTGATGTCTGTGTTTTGATGTGTTTTCTGGTGATGTCTGTGTTTTTGTTGTGGTTTTCTGGTGATGTCTGTGTTTTGATGTGTTTTTTGGTGATGTCTGTGTTTTGATGTGTTTTCTGGTGATGTCTGTGTTTTGATGTGTTTTTTTGGTGATGTCTGTGTTTTGTTGTGTTTTCTGGTGATGTCTGTGTTTTGATGTGTTTTCTGGTGAATGTCTGTGTTTTGATGTGTTTTCTGATGATGTCTGTGTTTTGTTGTGTTGGTGATGTCTGTGTTTTGATGTGTTGGTGATGTCTGTGTTTTGATGTGTTGGTGTTTCTTGTTTTGGTTTTGGGATGTGTTGGTGTTTGTCTGTGTTTTGATGTGTTTTCTGGTGATGTCTGTGTTTTGATGTGTTTTCTGGTGATGTCTGTAGTTTTGATGTGTTTTCTGATGATGTCTGTTCTACAATTAATTTTTTTCTCTTTTATCTCCTTTCTGTCTCATTAGTGATTCTTTGTGCTAAGTAGTGGTAATTTGATTTTAGTGATGTGCGCCACGTATACGTACACACTCATGCATATACATGCTCATGTATACCCCACACGTGCGCTTCACACACACACATTTCTTTCTCTCTCTTTTGTCTCTCTCTCTGTCTCTCGGGCTCTCTCTGTCTCTGTCTCTCTCGTGTCTCTTTTCTCTTTCTCTCTCTCTCTCACACACACACACACACACCACACACACACACACACACACACACAAAACACACACTTACACGAGTGCGCACAAACACAAACACACACACACACTCGGGTGCCTCTCTGTCTGTCTCTCTCTCTGTCTCTCTCTCTCTCTCTCTCTCTCTCTCTCTCTCACACACACACCAACACACACACAAATATGTATGTGTATATGTTTTGTGTGTATCCCACACCACACACCCCAACACTTATATAATATATATATTTAATATAGAGAGAGAGAGAGAGAGAGAGAATTTATTGTGGGGTGTGTGTGTGTGTGTGTGTGTGTGTGTGTGTGTGTGTGTGTGTGTGGGGTCCTTTGAGCCATGTATATGCTTTAATGAGTGTGGTTACGTATTACGTGCGCCCCACCACTAAAATCAAATTAAAAAACTATATATATGTTGTATGTATGATGTACATATGTATGTATACCCGAGGCGTATTCACCAGTTTGTGACACACATGTTTTACATGCATGCAGTTTCTCTCAGTCCCCCTCTCGGTCTTCTTTGAGTGGATGTGCGCGTGCAGTTCTGTGTCTGCTATTGCCTGTCTCTGTCTGTCTGTCTGTCTCTGGAAAGACAGAAAGGTGTATATATATATATACATATATACTATATATATATATATTTTATATATTATATATATATATCTATTATATATATTTATATGTACATGTTGTAGAGAGAGAGAGAGAATTAGATAAAACACATTTATAAATAGATAGATAAATGTGTGTATGTTGTTTGTGTGTGTGTGTGTGTGTTTGAAAGACAGACAGCTAAAAGAGACAGACAGACAGACAGACAAGAGGGTATCAGACACTTCTGTCAGCACACAGGCACAGAACAACCCTGAAAACCGCAGGCGCGGGGTAAATTGAGCCCAGAGAAAGGGGGAAGCACTCCTGCAGAGCGAAAGGAAACCTCTAGGGATCCAATTTGGGCCAGGGGGGTGAGATGAGGGGGAGAGGGAGGCGATTGAGGGGTGGAGGGGGGAGCATAATTGGGGGAGCAAATATCTGTCAAATTTGATCCCTGGCTGCTTGCTGTCGGGTCCCGCGCACTAGTGTGCACGCCGCACCCGCTTCCCCTCATCCCCACCCCCACTCCTACGCCTATCAAATTTTGGGGGGATGGGCGACAGAGCAAAAGGGACAAGGGAAAGGAGGGGTGGGGCGGGGGGGGGTGGGTGGGGCTAGCAGGAAGGTTAGAGAGGGTGAGGGGTTGTTCTTGTTTTTGTTTTTTGTTGTTTTCTGCCCCACCGTCATTGCTATTGCTTTTTTGGCATTTGCCTGTGTGTGCTGGACAAGGTACTGTTGGGTTTGAGCGAATTTTATTTTTTGTTTTTGTTTTTTGTTTTGTTTGTTTTTTTGCAAGGGGGAGTCAGTGTGTGGTTGCAGAATTCGAGCTCTCTCACAAAGAGTGAACCTAAAAGTCATGTCAGATGAGGGGGAAAATGTACCTGATACCAAGGGGATTTGTGTCAGATAAAGGGGAGTGTGCCTGATATCAGGAGTGATATGAGATGACGGGAGTGTGCCTGATATGTCAGAAAGATGGAGTGTTTCCTGATTCCAGGGGTGATGTGAGATGAGGAGAGTGTGCCTGATATCATGTGAGATGACGGGAGTGGGGCCTGATATGTCAGATGAGGGGAGTGGCCTGGATACCAGGAGTGATGTAGGATGAGGGGGTTGAGTGTGCCTGATACCAGGAGTGATGTGAGATTTAGGGGAGTGTGCCTGAATACCAGAAGTGATGTGAGATGAGAGGAGTGTGCCTGATATCATGTGAGATGAGGGAGTGTGCTTGATACCAGGGGGGTTTATGTCAGTGAGGGGGAGTGTGCCTGATACCAGGAGTGATGTGAGATTAGAGGAGTTGTGCCTGATATCATGTGAGATGAGGGGAGTGTGCCTGATACCAGAGGTGATGTGAGATGAGGGGAGTGTGTGTGATAAACCCGGAATGACGTGAGATGTGGGGAGAGTGTGCCTGACATATGTGAGATGAGGGGAGTGTGCCTGATATCAATCATGTGAGATGAGGGGAGGTTTTGCCTGATACCAATGTCATGTCAGATGAAGGGAGTGTGCCTGATACCATTTGAAAAAGAGGGGGAGTGTGCCTGATAACCAGGAATAATGTGAGATGAAGGGAGTGTGCCTGATACCATGTGAGATGAAGGGAGTGTGCCTGATACCATGTGAAATGAGGGGAGTGTGCCTGATACAGGAATAATGTGAGATGAAGGGAGTGTGCCTGATACCATGTGAGATAAAGGGGTGTGCTGATACCATGTGAAATGAGGGGAAGTGTGCCTGATACCAGTAATAATGTGAGATGAAGGGAGTGTGCTGATACCATGTGGGGATAAAGGGGTGTGCCTGATACCATGTGAAATGAGGGGGTGTGTGCCTGATACCAGTAATAATGTGAGATGAGCGGGTGTGCCCGATATCATGTGAGGTAGGGGAATGTGCCTGATACCCGGAGTGATTTGAGATGAGAGGAGTGTGCCTGATATGTGAGATGAGGGGAGTGTGCCTGATTTTCATGTGAGATGATGGGAGTGTGCCCGATACCAGGTGTGTTGTCAGGGAGGTGTGCCTGATCCCAGGAGTGATGTGAGATGAGGGGCATGTGCTGATACAGGGTGATGTGAGATGAGGATAGTGTGCTGATATCTCGTGAGATGAGGATAGTGTGCCTGATATCTCGTGAGATGAGGATAGTGTGCTTGATATCTCGTGAGATGAGGATAGTGTGCCTGATATCATGTGAGATGAGGGGCGTGTGCCTGATACAGGAGTGATGTGAGGTGATGATATGTGCCTGATATTTCGTGAGAAAAAGGATAGTGTGCCTGATATCACGTGAGATGAGGATAGTTGCCTGATATCACGTGAGATGAGGATTTTCATGTGATATTAGATGAGGGTAGTGTGCTGATATCACGTGTGAATATCAGGTTCTGATACCACGTGTGATATCAGATGAGGGTAGTGTGCCTGGGTACCCGTTTTTGATTTTTCAGATGAGGAAAATTGTTACATTATATCACGTGTGATATCAGATGAGGAATATTGTATATTATATCACGTGTGATACCAGGTGAGGATAGTGTGCCTGAACTGTCAGTGGAAAAGAGATCCCTGTGTTTAAGTGGACTGTTTACTTTGTGCAGTCACTGTGTGTTATCAAGAAGCTCCAGAGAGAGCTGTACCCGAAGATCTCCAAAGAAGAACCCACCCTTCAAGCAAGTGTTTCGTCAATAAAGTTTTTTACATACTATGGAGGCTGGTTGCATCCAGGTCATGACTTTCCTGGATGCCCTTCTGCTGTCGCCATCTTTTAGACCCCCCAGTTTGAACTCAGACCTTCAAGGTGACTTGCACCCTTTACTATCGCCCCTACATCCCCTTTTATTCTACCCGGGGCCAAACGTGCGCCTCTGGCGTCTCGAAGCCACGTCACTCTTATGACATACTGCAGCATGTTTATCATCATCATATGTCCTGCCGCATGGCGTTGGCGATCATGGCTCTTTATAGGAATCTATCCCTTGTAGCTTGCAGTTACATCTTTCCCCCCCTCTCTGTCCTTAGTATATAGGGGAATATAAATCTTTATAAAGGTCGTTTTTGTTGCTCCCTCGACCCCATCCAGCTCAAATGGATCTCTTTCTAAGCTGTTTCTGCAATTTCTATTAGGGCTCTGTCTCCCTTCCCCCAAATCGAGAGCTGTTTCATGAGGTTCATAGGTGGATGTGCCTACCAACTCCCTTGCTCCAACCTCTGTGGCGAGGATTTTGGCATGGAAGTAGGATTTTCTCAGGTTGCCCGCAAACTGGCATACTTTTCAGTTTTTGTAATATGGACTTCCTCCATTCTCCATACGGTACAGAGAGCTCGATTGGAATCGCTTTGTCTTGGTGAAAAGGGATGGAGAACTTATGGCCGGTCTAATACCACTCTTGCTGATGATTTCTGGGTGTTGGTTTCCATCTGGAAGATCTGCCGTGTGTTCCTGGTCATCTGTCGTATACTCCGGTCATCTGCTCCCGGTATCTGCTGTTACTCCCGGTCATCTGCGTGTATCCCGTCCCCACAGTGAGTCAGTAACACTTATCACAGAATGATGATAATAGCGTTAGCCAACAGACGCAGAGAGACAGAGAGAGAGAGAGAGCTTGTTGTGTGTGTGTGTTTGCGTGTGTGTGTGGTGTGTTTCATACCCCGTTTTATTGGCACAAAAAATGCCACAGAGAGAGAGAAAGGGGGAGGGAAGGGGAAGAGAGGGGGGGAGGGGAAAAAGGAGGGGGAAGGAGAGAGAGAGGAGGGGGACGGATGACATAAGACTCCCGCCCCCAGAGAGCATTCACAAATTGGCGTAAAAACACTCACGGGGGATAGAAACAGATTGGGGGATCAACAGATGGGAAAGGTGTAGGATAGAAACAATTGGGGAGACAGCTTGGGCCATCAGCAATAGGCAGACAGACAGGACTTGACAACAGCCCTAGAGGACAAAAGAGGACTTGACAACAGCCATAGACGAGATAATTTGACAACAACCATAGACGAGATAATTGACAACAGCCTAGACAGCAGACAGGACTTGAAAAACACCTAGACAGAGATAACTTGACACAACCATAGCAGACAGAGAGGATTTGAAAACAGCCACAGACGGACGACAGACTTGACAACAGCCATGAAGAAAAAGGATTTGAAACACCCCAATAGCAGATAACAGGACTTGACAACACCCATAGACGACAGACAGGACTTGACAAACCATAGACAGAGTAACTTGAAAACAACCATAGACAGAAGAGAGGACTTGACAACAGCCACAGACAGACAGACAGGACTTGACAACAGCCGTAGACGGCAGAGAGGATTGACAACACCAAAAAGACAGAGAAAACTTGACAACAGCCATGACAGACAGAGAGGACTTGACAACACCCATAGACAGAGGGACTTGACAACACCATGACAGACAGAGGGGACTTGACAAACCCATAGACAGACAGAGAGGACTTGCAACAGCCATAGACAAAAGGGGACTTGACAACCCCAGACAAAAGAGGTTTTGACAACAGCCATGACAGACAACAGGATTTTGAAAACAGCCATAGCGACAGAGGGGATTTGACAACAGCCATAGACAGAGGGGAATTTGACAACACCACAAAACAGAAAAGAGGGACTTGACAACACCCACAGACAAAAGACAGGATTGGACAACAGCCTAGCAGAGATAACTTGAAAAACAACTAAGACAGACAGAGAGGACTTGAAAAACGCACAGACAGACAGGACTTGACAACAGCCGTAGACGGACATAGAGGACTTGACAACAGCCATAGACAGGATAACGACAAAAACCATAGAAGAAAAGAGAGGACTTGACAACAGCCAAGACAGAGAGGACTTGACAACAGCCACGACGACGGGATTTGAAACACCCATAGACAACAGGACTTGACAACAACCATAGACAGACGACGGACTTGCAACACCACAGCAGAGAGGATTGACAACACCCAAAACAGACAGAGGGGATTTGACAAAAACCACAGACAGACGCGGACTTGACAACAGCCCACAGACAGACAGAGGGGATTTGACAACACCCATAGACAGAGAGGATTGAAAACAGCCATAGACAGACAAAGGACTGACAGACTCCATAAAACAGCAGAAGGACTTAAAACAGACATCCATAAACAGACAGACAATTTCACAAACGGGAGAATGACGGAGTGATGCCTGGGAAAGGTTACGTGGGGCTGGACAATTTCAATATGCAGGAAAAAGGTTTCAAAGGGGGCGAGATAAGAATCTCTTATCCCCCAAGAGGGGTTTTTAAAATGAACCCGAAAACTTCAACATGGCTGAGAGATTGCAGTATTCAGGAAAAAGGTTTCTGTGTCACAGGAAAAGGTTTCGTGTCACGGGAAAAAGGTTTTAAATTTGACAAAAAAAAAGGTTTTTCTAATTAAAGAAAAATGTTTCTAAATCACGTGGAAAGGTTTTTTTTTAGTTTATGACAGAAAAATAATTTTTGTGTTGACTGAAAAGGTTTTTTATTGACGGGGAAATGTTTTAATACGTATGATTGAGAAAGGTTTATTTATGACTGAAATGTGTGTTTTTTTTTTTAAAATATGGCTGAGACTGAAAAAGGTTCAAGTATACTGAAAAGGGTTTAAGTATGACGAAAAAGGTTCAAGTATGATAGAAAAAGGTTTTTTAAGCATGATGAATCAGTTCTGTGCTGAAAAAGGTTTCAGTGTAACGGGGGAAATTTCAGTCGAGGGGAAAAAAGGTTTGAGATTGAACAAAAAGGTTTCAGTTTGATAGAATAAATAAATAAATAAATAAAAAAAAAAAAAAACCCGGGCCCTGTCAGAAAGTTTCAGCATGGCAGGAGAAAGGTTAGCAGTGACAAAATCGTGAAAAGTGTTGTGCGGGAGTTAATGGAGGTAGGGGAAAATAGGGAAAAGGCTAAAGAGCCGGGTGGACGGCCTCCCAGTGGAATAATGAAGACCAGCGCTTTTCATGTCTGAGGGAAAAACCCCCCCCCCCCACCCACCACCCTCTCTTCCACCGGCTTCTCTCCCTTGCATACACCGCCCCTCCGTTCCCTCCCCCTTCTGTTACTGGGTGCAGTTTTGATACTCGCCAATTAAGGCCGCAAACCCGGCATACGCCCGCTCTCCTCAAGCAGAGGGAGAAGATCAAGTTTTGTGTGGGGTTGTGTATGTGCGGTGTGTTTGGCTGGGAAAGTGGTAGAGACGGGAAAGGATACTCTCCCGTCGTCACAGAAACACTTATGGGACTCAAGCCATCCCCTCTTTTACGAGATACAAATTGTTAGTACGAAATCAGTCTCACTTCTTCATCTTTTGTTTGCTTTGCTTTAGAGTATTTGGGATTTTCTTGTGACACAGTTTTGATTTTGATAGTGGGCCTAGTTGGTCAGGTTGTGGAAAAAAACTGTAACTTTGACTTTCGTTTTTTTTTGTTTTTTTTTTTTTTGTTTGTCTTTTCCTTGTTGAACGATCTTTTCTCTTTTTGTTCTTCTGTTTCGTGTCTTTACATTTTACTGTCAGTTGTTGTTTTTATTTGAACCTTCGCCCTATTTTTTCCCCCTGTCTTACGTTTGGTGTTGTTGTTTATTGTTGTTTTGTTGTCTTTGATGATGCGATAATGATATGTATGATTGATTTGTTTTATTGTGAAACGTACTTTTCCCTGTGGGTTTGTTCTTTAAAATTCCATTTTATCTCTGTTCTTACCCCTTATGTTATTAGTTTTACGTTTTTATTAAATCCCACCCACCCTCCTTTTTTTTTTTTGTTTTTTTTTTTTTTGTTTTTTGTTTTTTTTCTTGCCGGGGTGGGGGAGGGGGGGAGGGTGATCGCGAAAAGAGATGTTTTTTTGATTGTGATAATGAGTGTGTTATTTTGGGAAAAAAGTTACGGTTTTTGATTAGGTGCACTGTGGATCTTGACAGTTGTTGTATGTGGGGTTTGGCTATTTAGTACAGTTATTGGTCTTTGTAGGGTTTTGGCTTTTTTGTTCAGTTTTGGAGCTGTGTAGGATTTTGGCTATTTTGTACAGTTTTTTGGCTCAGTATGATTTGGGCTAGCCCCCCCCCCACAGACTGTGTTTTGGGGGCTGTGTAGGAGTGCAGCTGTTTTTCATACGGGCTGATTTTGGGCGTTAAGAGTTTGGCAAATTTTCTACAGACAGGTATTGGGCTTTTGGGTATGAGTTTGGCTATTGTGCATGGATATTGGGCTCTGTAGAGTTTGGGTGTTTTGTTTAAAAATTGTTAGGCTATGAAAGAGTTTTTGGCTGTTTTGTGCATAGGTGGAAACTTGTAAGCTTTTTGGCTATTCTGACATAGTTGGTAGGCTTTTAAAGGTTTGGCTTTTTCTATACTAGTTGGTAGGCATGTAGATGTTTGTTGGGGCATTTTAGAGTTTTTTTTAGTACATGGATACGGGCATGTATGGGTATTTAGTTGTTTTATTTGGCTATTCTGTACATATTTGGTGGCTATGTAGTGTTTGGTATTCTGTCAGCTGTAGGATACAGCGTTTGGCTGTTTTGTGCAGTTATTGGGATATAAAGTTTTAGTATTTTTTACAGTTGTTGGGGCAGTAGGTTTTGATTGTTTAGTCATGGATATGGCCTATATGGGGTATTTATTTGTTTATACAGTTTTGGATGTGTAGTTGTGGGGTTATTTTATACAGTTACAGGCAATTTTTGGGATTTTGTTGTTTTGGACCTTATTGGGTTTGGTGTTTGGGCTATTTTTACAGTTAGGGGGAGAAAGGTGCGCAGCCATTTTGTGCTGTTTTTGGGGCTATGGGGGTTTGGGGGGGCCGTTTTGTGCTGTTATGGGCTATGTAGATATTGGGATATATTGAAGTCATCGGGCCTGTAGGGTTTTTGGGGCTTTTTGTACAATTTTTGGGGCTATTAGGATTTTAGATATTTTTTTTTTACAGTTAGGGGGCTATGTAGGTATTGGGCTATTTTGTACAATTGTCAGGCTATTGGGGTTTTTTAGTATTTTGACAGTTAGGGGCTATGTAGGAGTTTGGCTATTTGTTACAATTGTCAGGCTATTAGGATTTAGCTATTTGTACAGTTATCGGGCTATTTAGGAGTTTGGCTATTTGGTCAGGTTTGGGATATGTAGTTTTTGGGTTCTTTTCTACAGTTTTTGGGTATGTAATTTTTTGGGTTTCTTGTATAGAAGGTAATGTGTTTGGTGGGAGTTTGGGTTTATTTTGACATTTTATTAAGCTGTGTAGGATTTTGGTTATACTTGAAAAGTTAAGCTATGTAGGTTTTTGGTTGTGTTTTTACAGTTAAAAGCTGTGTAGGATTTTTTTTATATTTGTACATCATTAACTATTTAGGATTTTGGGTTAGTTTGTACATTTTATTAACCCATGAGGATTTGGTTATGTTTGTACAGTTTATTAAGCTATGTAGGATTTTGGTTTATTTTTGTAAGTTATTAAGCTGTGTAGGATTTTGGTTTGTTTGTACAGTTATTAAGCTATGTAGGATTTGGTTAGTTTGTCAGTTATTAAGCTATTTAGGATTTTGGTTATGTTTGTACAGTTATTAAGTTTTTGTAGGATTTTGGTTATGTTTGTACAGTTATTAAGTGTGTAGGATTTTGGTTATGTTTGTAGTTATTAAGCTATTGGGATTTTGGTTATGTTTTTAATTATTAAGCTATGTGGGATTTTGGTTATGTTTGACGTTATTAAGCTGTGTAGGATTTTGGTTAGTTTGTCAGTTATTAAGCTGTGTAGGATTTTGGTTATGTTTGTATTTATTAAGCTATTAGGATTTTGGTTATGTTTTGTGCAGTTTTTAAGTGTGTAGGATTTTGGTTATTTTTGTACAAATTAAGCTATGTACGATTTTGGTTTATATTTCACATTTATTAACTGTGTAGGATTTTGGTTATGTTTGTACATTTAGCCATTATGTAGGATTTTGGGTTATTTTTTGTACAGCTATTAAGCTATGTAGGATTTTGGTTATATTTGTACTTTAAATAAATTTTTATGTAGGATTTTGGTTTTGTTTTGTACAGCTATTAAGCTATGTAGGATTTTGATTTTTTGTGCAGTTATTAAGTGTTTTTGGGTTTTAAATATGTTTTATACAAGCAGGAATTGGGGTATTTTTGGGTTTTTTGGCTATGTAGGTGTTCCTTTTATGTAGACTTGTTTTGGGCTATGTAGGAGAAAGGCTTTTAATATTATTGAGATGTAGGAGTTTGGGTTATTTAGCACTTTATTAGATTTCTGCTATTCAGCGAATTATTCATTTAAATGGGTATGTAGGAGTTAGCTGTTTGTTGGCTAGAGGATTTGGTTTTTGACTTTTTTTGCCAATTTTGTAAAGGCGCGTAGGGTTTGGTTATTTTTTTTCAGACAGTTCTTGGGCTAATAGGAATATGGTTATTTTTGTTTATTATTAGATTTGTAGGAGTTTGGCTATTTTTTTTTTAGTTATTAGATTCGTGGAGTTTTGGCTATTTTTGTTTAGTTATTAGATTCTGTAGGAGTTTGGGTTTTTGACAAAAGAGTATTTGGCTATGTAGGAGTTGACAGTATTGTACAGTTATGGTATAGAGGAGTTTTCTGTGTTTTACAGACAGGTGTTTTGGGTATGTGAAATAGGCTGTGTTGTACGATGGTGTTGGGTTATAAAGTTTGCTTGTTTAAAGACAGGTTGTTGGGCTAGTAGAAAATTTGGTGTGTTGTACAGCAGGGGTTGGGCTATGAGAAGTTTGGCTGTGTTGTACACACGGTTGTTGGGGGTATGTAGAAGTTTTGGCTGTGTTGTACAGACAGGGTTTGAGCTATGTAGAAGTTTTTGGGTGTGTTGTACAGACAGGGTTGAGCTATGTAGAGTTTTGGGTGGGGTTTTACACACGGTTGTGGGCTATGTAAATGTGGCTGTGTTGTACAGACAGATGTTGGGCTGTGTAGAAGTTTTGGGTGTGTTGTACAGACAGATGTTTGGGGTATTAGAAGTTTGGCTGTATTGTACAGACAGGTGTTGGGCTATGTTTTGAATTTTGGGTGTGTTGTACAGACAGGTGTTTGGGGTAGTAGAAGTTTTGGGGTGTTTGTACGACAGGGTTTGGGGTATGTAGAAGTTTGGCTGTGTTGACAGACAGGTGTTGGGCTATTTAGAAGTTTGGCGTTGTACAGACAGGTGTTGGGCCCCATTTTAAATTTGGCTGTGTTGTAAAGACAGGTTTTTGGGCTAGTAGAAATTTGGCTGTGTTTACAGACAGGTGTTTTGGGCTATATAAAGTTTGGCTGTGTTGTACAGACAGGTGTTGGGCATGTAGAAGTTTGACTGTATTGTACCCAAAAGGTGTTGGGGTATGTAACTAAAGTTCGGTGTTCTATGAAAGGTTTAGGCTATTCGTCCAAAAAAAATATGGAAAATTTTGTGGCATTGAAATAAAGGCTATTTACTGCTATGAATGTTTTTTTAAATATTGTTACACCCCTTGGGGATGCCCGGGGTTCTTTTCAAAATAAATATATCCCCCCCGGAAGTCCTGTGTAGAAAGCCCTCTTTTCTGTCACGTCTTTTGTTTCTTCTTTCCTCCTTGTTTTCTGTCATCTTTCCTGCCATTTTTTTTTCTTTTCTGGTCCATTCACCTTTATGTGTTCTATAAAATTCCCCCGTTTGTTTCTCTTTCTCTTAGGATTGAGAATTGGGTACGTGTGTTTGACCCGAATTTTGGTCTTAAGGAAAATGCAATATAAGGTGTGCTTTTTAGGTAATTTAGATATTTTTTTTGTTTTCCCTTTGTTAGTTCACATTTGTTTGTTTGTTTTTTTTTTTATTTTTGTGATAAATTGGAGGAATGGTCAATGCCGGGGCATATCCTTTTGTTATTGCAGCTGCATTTTTTTTTCCATTTTTTTTTTTTTTTTTAACCCCGATGATGTGTATGTTTTGGCATGGTTTAGCCCCATTGGCCTTGTACAGTCCAGTTGGCTGGGGGCTAAAAAGAATAAGAAAAATTTTGTTACATTCTTTTTTTTGTGTCCCCTTTACAAGTTGGAAGGGGAAGATTTGCCAGAGGTTTTTTTGGGGGGGTGCGGTTTTTTTTGTTTTGTTTTTGTTTTTTGGGGGTGGGGGTGGCGTGGGTTTTTTTTTCTTCTTATTTTTGGGTATTACCTTCCAATTTGAATGAGTGCCCGTATGCACATTATTTTTTGCCAAAACTTTCAAGCGGAAGTTACTG
The DNA here is from genome assembly GCA_030674185.1 of Monoplex corrugatus. Classification (NCBI taxonomy): domain Eukaryota; kingdom Metazoa; phylum Mollusca; class Gastropoda; order Littorinimorpha; family Ranellidae; genus Monoplex; species Monoplex corrugatus. The sequence continues at coordinate 4,012 of JAPXFY010004485.1, read as the reverse complement.
CACTGTTTCGTATTGCATGTTTGAAAGAACATGCTGGGTTTTTTTCATTTTCCATGTGCCCTTTGATGCTGAAATGACTTACAGGACTTGTAACATTAATATATGATGTTCCGGGTGTATAAACACAAAAGGCTTTTTGACAAAGAGGGGGTTCGCTCCAGGTTAATTGAGAAATTTTTCGACCCTTCTATCCCAAGGTACATTGTGTTAAACATTGGATGGTAAAAGGAAACAAAATTGTCAGACGTTTAGGATCCCCAAGGGCAGGTCACTGTTGGGAATCAGGGTCATGACTTTTTTTCTCTCAGAATGTGTTTTTGTTACTTGTGTATTCGTTGGGGTTTTTTTTTGTGTGTGTGCATTTTATTGTTTGTTTGTATGTTTTTTGGGGGTTGTTTGGTGGGTTTTTTTTTTGGTTTTGGTTTTTGGTTTTGTTTGTTAATTATTTTTGGTCAAACCCATTTTTTAGATTTTTAGCAAATTTTACTACCTTTTAATTACACTTTCCTTTTTGACATTGTAAATCATTATTATTCAAAGGTCATTTTAGTCATTACATCTCAAAATATTGTAAGTATGATCTCAAAAAGCATTGTAAGTCATGATCTCAACTCATTGTAAGTCATGATCTCAACAGTCATTGTAAGTCAGATCTCAACAGCATTTGAGTCAAAATTGCTTAATAATCATTGTGAGTCATGATTATTCAACAGTCATTGTGAGTCATTATCTCGACGTGATTGAGTATTATCAAAAGTCATTGTGGTCATTATCAAAACAGTCTTGATCATTTTTTTCCAGCATCATTGTGAGTCATGTTATCTCAACAGTCATCATGAATCTTATCACAACAGCATTGTGTCATGATTTCTCATCATTGTGAGTCACGATTATCTCAAGTTTTGATGAGTCATGATTATTTCTACAATCGTTTTTTAGTAAAGACATCCGTGAATTTGGGGAAAAAAAAATATTTTTTTTGTTGCGTTGTTTATTTGGTGACGCGGGGCCCTTTCTTGATTTAAAAACGATTTTTTTTGTCGAGTTTTTTAATGGGATGATTGCCTGATTTTGGGGGTTTCCCTGCCGCATTTCAATGATTGATTTTTCTCTTTCTGGAGGATTTTCCCCGCTGTGTTTTAGTGATATCTTTTTCTGATTTGGGGCATTTTTTACTGCATTTCAGTGATGTAATTATCTTATTTTGGGGTATTTTCCCGCAATTTTTCAAAGGGTTTTTTATCTAAGGGGTTTTCCTGCCCTTTTCAAAGATGTGATTTTCTGATTTTGGAGGTTTTCCGCGTGTTTCAGTGAATTTTAAAGATCTGCTTGGAGCATTTTTGTGCGTTTTCAGTGAAAACAACTTATCAGATGTATGGGGGGATTTGTTTTGTTGGATGACTTACCCCCTTTTTAAGGGTTTTTTTGTTATTTGAAATGATATTATTACTGGTTAAAGTGGTTTATGAAGGGTTTCTTGATTTTTTTTTCAGTGATTGATTTCCTGGTTTGTGGAGGATTTTCTTTGTTGCTTCGGTTTAAGATTTACCGTTTTGGTGTGGATTTTTTTGTTCTTGACTTATTAGGGGGGATGGAAAATTTTTGGTTTAGGATTTTTTTTTAAGTGATTTACAAGGTTTATGAGGCTTTTCTTTATGTATTTCAGTGATGTTTTATTTCTTGAATATGGACAATGTTTTCGTGTATTTTGGGGATACGATTACCCGGTTCTTGGAGGGTTTTCCTTAAATTATTCCAAGTGTGTGTGTATGGGCATTGTCTGTTCAAGTTATGTAATTGGGAAGTCACCCCAAAAAACCCGGTTCTATGCGATGTGTGAGTGGGGTGTTCAAAATGCCAACGAAAGTGAAGAAAGTTCTGTTCAATGTGATGGCTTTTCGTGTTTAAAATGCCCACAGAAGGGAGACACGTTCCCCCGCAATGTGAGGGTGTTTTTCTGTGTGTTAAAAATCCCAAGAAGGAGGACACGTTCTCTGCAATGTGGGTGGTGTTTTCTGTGTGTTCAAAATGCTCCCAGAATGGTGAACTTTCTCTGCAATGTGGGGGGTTTTTTCTGTGTGTTAAAAATGCCCACAGAATGGAGACACTTTTCTCTCCCCAAGTGGGTGGGTTTTTTTCTGGGGTTTTAAAAAATGCCCCAATGGTGACCGTTTCTGCAATGTAAAGGGTGTTTTTGTTGTTCAAAATGCCCACAGAATGGAGACAGTTCTCGCAATGTGGGTGGTGTTTTTGTGTTTTAAAAAAATCCCTCCAAAAAGGTGACAGTTCTCTGCAATGTGAGTGGTGTTTTCTGTGTGTTCAAACTGCCACAAAATGGAGACACGTCCTGAAATGTGAGTGGTGTTTTCTGGTGTTAAAAATGCCCCAAAATGGAGACACTTTCTGCAATGTGGGGGTGTTTCTGTGTGTTAAAAATGCTCCCGAATGGTGACACGTGCTCTGCAATGTGGGTGGTTTTTTTTTTTCTGTGTGTTAAAAATGCTCCCGAATGGGACAGTTCTCTGCAATGTGAGTGGTGTTTTCTGTGTGTTCAAAATGCCCCAGAATGGTGACACGTTCTCTGAAATGTGAGGGTGTTTTCGTGTGTTCAAATGCCCCCAGAAGGTGACACTTTTCTCTGAAATGTGATGGTGTTTTCGTGTGTTAAAAAATGCCCACAAATGGTGACACGTTCTCTGCAATTTGATTGGTTTTTTCTGTTGTTCAAAATGCCCCCAGAATGGTGACACGTTCTCTGCAATGTGAGTGGTGTTTTTTGTGTGTTCCAAAAGCCCCAGAATGGTCACGTTCTCTGCAATGTGAGGGGTGTTTTCTGTGTGTTCAAATGCTCCCAGAATGGTGAACCCGTTCTCTGCAATGTGAGGGGTGTTTTCTGTGTGTAAAAAATCCCCCACAGAATGGGGACCACGTTCTTGCAATGTGGTGGTGGTTTTTCCTGTGTTAAAAATGCCCAAATGGTGAAACGTTCCTGCAATGTTGGTGTTTTTTGTGGTTCAAATGCCCACAGAATGGTGACATTTTCTCTGCATGTGAGGGTGTTTTTCTGGTGTTAAAAAGCCCACAAAAGGGGTGACCGTTCTCTGCAATGTGAGGGTGTTTTTTTTTGTGTTAAAAAAATGCCCCCCAGAATGGAGACACGTCTCTGCAAGTGGGGGGTTTTTTTCTGTGTGGTTAAAAAAATCCCCAACCAAATGGTAACGTTCTCTGCAATGGAGTGGTGTTTTCGTGTGTTCAAAATGTCCAATGGTGACACGTTCTCTGCAATGTGAGTGGTGTTTTTCTGTGTGTTCAAAATCCCCACAAAATGGAACACGTTCTCTGCAATGGAGTGGTGTTTTCTGTTGTTAAAAATGCTCCCAGAATGGTGACACGTTCTGCAATGTGGTGGTGTTTTTGTGTTTTTTAAAAAAATGCCCACAAATGGAGACACTTTCTCTAAAATGTGAGGGGTTGTTTTTTTTGTGTTCAAAAATGCCCCCACAGAATGGTACATTTCCCTCGAAAATTTTTTAAAGTGGTGTTTTCTGTGTTTTAAAAAATGCCCACAGAATGGAACCGTTCCTCAATGTGAGGGTGTTTTTGTGTGTTCAAAATGCCCAAAAGGAAGACCGTTCTCTGAAAATGGGTTTTGGTGTTTTTGTGTGTTCAAAATGCCCACAGAAGGACAGTTTCTGCAATGTGAGGGTGTTTTTTGTGTTTTAAAAATGCCCAAAAGGAGACAAATTCTCTCAATGTGGGTGGTGTTTTTTCTTGGTTAAAAATGCCCACAGAATGGGGGATGAATTCTTGCAAGGGAGGGGGTTTTTTCTGTGGTTCAAAAAATGCCCACAAAAATGGAGACAAGTTCTCTGCAAGTGAGGGGTGTTTTCTGTGTGTTAAAAAATCCCCCTCAGAATGGAGCCCAAGTTCCTCTGGATGTGTGAGTGACGTTTGATGTGTATACAAAAAGCCCAGAAAAAGCAGACAGGTTTCTAGGGCGCCATCGTTAAAG
>JAPXFY010000448.1:30000-58035 GCA_030674185.1 Monoplex corrugatus | reverse complement strand
AAAAAAAAAACCCCCCCCCAAAAAAAAAAAAAAAAATTTTTTTTCCGGGGTGTAAATGTTTGTAAAATGTTTTAAAAAAATTCCCGTTTTTTTTTTTAAAAAATGAAAATTTTTTTTTTTTAAAAAAAAATGAAGAATTTAAAAAGGCCTTTTTGGGGGGGGTTTCCCAAAAAATTTTTTTGGGAGAGGGGTTTTAAAATTTTAAAAAATTTGGGTTTTTTTTTTGGTATTTATTTTTTTTTTTGGGGTTTTTATTTTTTATAATTGCTTATACAATAAAAAGGGTTGGGGGGGGTGGTTTTTGTTGGGGTGTGTGTGGGTGTGGGTGTTTGGTGTGTGTATGTAAAGGTGTGTGTGTGTGTTTGTGTGGTGGTGTGTGTGTGTTGTGTGTGTGTGTGTGTGTGTGTGTGTGGGTGGGTGTGTGGGTGTGTGTTTGTAACTGTGAAAAAAAATACGTTACAAGTTTTCTCAGCTGTTTCTGGTGGATATTTCCCAACCTGGGGGAAAGGATGTGGATGTTGAGGGGATCAAACCACTTTTGGGGAGGTCAAGCAGGTGAGGCCCAAGGCACAAGGGGTTAAAAACAAATTGCTAAACCAGGTTTTTGTATGGGTATAAAACGGGCACTTTTTCAAGAATGAAAAGTGTTAATGTCTGTTTCCCTTGTTTTTATCTAAGATTTTCCTTTGTTTCAAATACCTTTAAATTTATCAGATAAGTTGAATGCCAAGAAAACACATTTTTCAAGTGGCATGGGACTAGCCAAATATAGGTCAAGACAAGTGGAGTAGTCCCCCGTTCAAATATCAGGATTGAAACAAATAAACGATGCAGATTGTTCCATGCCATAAAACAAAAGAACTAAATATGGCAAAGAAACAAGGAGTAGACCTCATGAACATCTAGAAAATACAAAAACAGCAGACACAAACTAAAAATGAGAATAATGAGATGTTGGGTCTGGACCATCATGACATAAGGAGCTGAAGGATAGACCTTCAAAAAGTAAAACATAAAGAAAATAAATTCAACTAAAATGTGGTTCTATAGACGTCTCTTAAGGGAGCAGAACGTCATCAATCTATTAAAGGAGGTGACGTTATCAATCTATTAAAGAGTGACGTATCAAATCTATTAAAGGAGGTGACGTTATCAAATCTATTAAAGGAGGTGCGTTATCAAATCTATTAAAGGAGGTGACGTTATCAAATCTATTAAAGAGGGTTTTGAACGGTATCAAATCTATTAAAGGAGGTGACGTTATCAAATCTATCAGATCAAACGGCAGATCATTCCACAGAAAAGGTAAATACGGGGCAAAAGATCGGAACACCGACATGATTTTCTCCCTCAGCCATCTCCAGAAGAAAATTGAAGAATAAAGACAGTCACACTACATAATGTTTATCATCGTCACCAAGGCCTTTGACCTTGTCAGCAGGAAGGGTCTATTCCAACTCTTCCGAAGGATCATCTGCCCTCCTCCCCCCAAAGTGTCTCAGCATGGTGATATCACTCCACTGTGACATGAAGGGAACAGTTCTATATGATGAGTCCTCCTGGGAACCCTTCCCCATCAGCAAATGAGTCAAGCGAAGCTGCGTGCTGGTGCTGACCCTCTTTGGGATCTTTAATTCTCTCCTCCTTTGATGTATACCTGTTGCTCGTCTACTGACGGCGTCTATCTGCACATCAGGTCCAATGGGAAGTTGCTTAACATGGAGTGACTAGGTCAGGATGGTATTCGTCAGGGAGATGCTCTTTGCTGATCATGCAGCCCTAATGACCCACACTGAGGTGACCTCCAAAGACTGGATGACCACATTACTGACTCATACAAACAGTTTGGGCTCACCATCAGACTGAAATAGATCAACGTCAGCGCACAAGATGTCACCACTTCTCCCTTCAGCACCATCGACAGCATCACCCTTGAAGTCATAGACAGCTTTACCTACCTGGGGTCCACCATCACCCTCTCATTCCATGTCGAAACTCGACAGTCAGCTCAGGAAGGCAAACACCGTCATGACCACACTGACAAAGAGGGTTTGGGAAAACAAAGCGCTGATAGGACACACCAAGATCTGAGTGTTTCAGGCCTGTGTTCTCAGTGCCTTAATGTATACAAGTGAAACCTGTACCATCTACATAAGGCAAGAACGTCGGCCCAACTCATTTCAAACACAGTGCCTAAGACGCATCCTTGGAATCAATTGGCAGGAATGCATCCCACACCAAGACATCCTGAGCGTCCAAGATCCCCAGCATGTACTCCCTGCTGAACACAACGCCGCCTACAATGGTTGGAGCATGTTTGTCATATGAGGGATGGGAGGCTGCCAAAGACATCCTGTATGGACAGTTAGTCCAGGGCACCAGAACAGTGGGCCAATACCCACTCCATTTCAAGAACGTCTGCAAAAGAGACCTGAAGGACTGCAACATCTCCACAGACAGCTGGGACACTCAGGCCATGGATGGTGCTGCCTGGCGTCACACTGTCTACAAGGGCATCACAGAGGCAGACATGAGGAGAGTCAGTTCGCAGGGGAGAGAGAGACCAGAGGAAACTACAGCAACCCCTACAACCCAGGCCTCCCAATTTACGTGCACCAACTTCAACAGGGACTGCCACTCACGCATTGGCCTGAACAAGCCATACAGACGGTACCAAGACCCAACCAACAGACACATTACAGGGGCGCGTTCAGCATGGTCTCCCAAGACTGAGATGCCAATGATGACGATGATGATGATGACGATGTTGTTGTTGATGTTGATGTTGATGATGATGATGAGATGACGATGATGATGATGATGATGACGATGTTGTTGTGTTGTTTGTGTTGATGATGATGATGATGATGATAACAATAATGTACTTCATAATGCAACTGACAGTGCTCTAGCATTAATTATTTTCACCAACTAATATCATGCACACACTGTGAATTACATCCATGTACCACATACTACTAAAACACACTAAAACAGGATGGGATAGGGTCAATATAACAAAGTACTTTAAACAGAAGGATGTCATTTCTAGATTGTTCCAAAGGATTCTACATATTTCCATACAACAAAATAGAACTTAAACATATATTTTCAGCGTTAGCATAAACCAAAGCAAATATTCTCGATTCATTATCGAGTGAAACACAAATCAATCTTCAAGAACGAACATCGGAGAGTAGCTGACTCGACAGACACATTGACGTCACACTTCTCTTATTGACATTCGCACTTTCACATTGAGTTTCTCTTTTTTTGAAATGTAACATAACCCCCATCTTAAAGAAATTTCACCAAATTTCTCAAAATTCTTTACAAAAAGAAAGGAAACAATGTAATACAGGAAAACCAACATACAATTAGTTTCTGTCCAGACACCTATCTCAGTCCATCTGCATCACATTCTGCTGAGAAAATCCGCAGCATGGTTGTCTGTACCTTTCACATATTCCACCTTCATATCAAAGTTCTGAAGGTACATTGCCCATCGCATAACTCTGTTATTGACAAATTTGGCAGAGTCCAAAAACGATAAAGGTTTATGGTCAGTGCGCAAAATAAAGCGAACCCCTTGGAGGAACAGTTCAAACTTATGCACAGCCCACACATGTGGCGTATCCGCTCTGCTCTGGACAACTTCTTTCTGGAATATGAAACAGGAAACAGCTTCCCTTCATGTTCTTGCATGAGCACTGCACCAATACCGTCGTCAGAAGCGTCAGCACTGAGCACAAAAGTCTTTGAGGGATCAGGTAACCGTAGCACTGGCTCTTTTGACAGGAACTCCTTGACGGTGCTGAAGGCCTGATCTTGTGCTGCTCTCCACTCCAGCTGGTTGGGTCGTCCCTTGCGAAAAAGGTCTGACAGTGGTGCTGTTACAATTGCAAAGTGTGGCATGTACTCCCTGTAGAACCCCACCAAACCAAGAAAGGATCTCAGCTGCTTCTTGGTCTGGGGGCGAGGTGCTTGCACAATTTTCTTGGCGTTGTCCTCAAGGAACCCTTTCACTCCTTCCTGGAGGCGATGTCCAATGAAGTCAACATCGTCTGCACCAATAATACACTTGCTGGTCTTGCAGTCAAGTTGGCAGCTGTCAATCGCTTGAAAAGCTCTCGGAGGATTTCCAAATGTTCAGTCCATGTTTTAGAATGGACCAAAATGTCGTCCCAGTAGAATATCACACCTTTCACGTCACCCAGTAGTTTCCTCATGCTTCGTTTCAGCGTTGTCCCAGAGTTTTTCATGCCAAACGGCATAAGGAGGAACTCATAAGTCCCATCTGGAGTTACAAAAGCAGTGTTGGGAACATCTTCTTCTGGTATGGGGATTTGCCAGTACCCTTTTGCTCAGGTCAATCTTGGAGAAAAACTTATCTCCGCTCAGTCTCTGGAACAGGTCAGCAGCAGTTGGCATTGGTTCAGGATCAAGCTCTGTAAATTTATTCAGCCGCCTAAAGTCAATGCATACTCTGTTGGTACCATCTTTCTTCTTGACAATGACGACTGGAGAAGCTAAGTGACCCTCTGGACTCACGTATCACTCCCAGCTTCAGCATTTCTTTAATGTCTGCCTTCAGTGACTCTGTTGGCTATGACATGGGATAGGGCTTTGACCTAATGGGTGTGGATGATGTCAGCTTCACTTCATGCTGGATCAGGTCAGTCTTTCCAGGAAATTCAGTAAATATGTTTGAGTGTTCTTTCAATATCTCATGTACTTGAGCCTGCTGCTGGTTGTTGAGCTGGGGTCCAGAGCCAATCGTCTACAGTTTTTGGGGATTGAAGTCACTAAACTGAGATAGTCTACTGTGAGTACAACATCGCGGTGGAGAAAACCAAGCAGAGCCCCAGATGGATTAAACTTTACAACAAAGCAGATTGGGACGGCATGAGAGAAGCAATGAAGGCCCTGCACTCCAGCCTTGTAGAGGAAAAGGGAAACCTGGCTACAGAAGAATTATGGACGCGCTTCAAGGAAGCATACTTACAAGCTGAAGAGACTTTATGTCCCCCGTGAACAAGCACGTCCCAAATGTAGTAAGCCTTGGGTTACACCTGATATAAAGAAGCTCATTAACAGGAGAGCTAGGGTCTACAAGAAGCTGAAGAAGACAAGACGACAGGACCTGAGAGAAGAGTCCACAGAGCTGAGACGAATGATACAACACAAACTACACAGAGCATACTGGACATACTTAAACGAAACCCTGTCAGAGACCCCCCTAGATGAACCTACGTCATCTTTAAAAAGATTCTGGTCCTATATTAAACACCAGAGGACTGCAAAGATAGGGGTGTCACCTTTGAAGGTGCAGGGCAGGTTGATGTCAGAACCCAAGCACCAAGCAAAGACTCTGAATGAACAATTTCAGTCTGTCTTTACCGATGGCCAGGTCTACACCAAGAACAATTTATGGACAAATGTCGTATGAACGAGGCAGACTACTCCGAGCTCAGCAAGATCCACATCTCAGAGGAGGGCATCAGGAACCTGTTAAAAGGATTGAATCCTTACAAGGCCTGCGGCCCTGACGGATCTCACCGATGAGTGCTTAAAGAGCTCGCGCACGAAGTCGCTCCCATCCTGACACTACTGTTCAGAACCTCCATGGACACAGGCATCGTACCAGAAGACTGGAGATCAGCCAACATCGCGCCAGTCTTCAAAAAGGGCGAACATTACGATCCAGCAAATTATCGCCCCGTATCATTGACCAGCATCCCATGTAAGATCATGGAACATGTCATCGTCAGCTCACTCATGGACCACCTAGAGAGAACAACATCCTTTCTCCAAGACAGCATGGCTTTCGTCGTAAAAGATCCTGCGAAACCCAATTGCTGGAGTTCATGGAGGAGCTGACCGAAAATATGGAAGCCTGCAAACAAACTGACATCGTGGTAATGGACTTCGCGAAAGCCTTCGACAAGGTTAATCATTCCCTCCTCCTGCACAAACTGCACCATTATGGAGTTCGAGGGCCATGTTAACAGATGGATCGGAGTTTTTTTACGAGAGCGGAAGCAGGCTGTGGTGGTTGACGGTGCGAAGTCAGACTCAGTCGCTGTGAAATCTGGAGTACCCCAGGGCTCGTTCTTGGGCCAAGCTTGTTCTTGGTCTACATAAACGACTTGCCCGAACTGTCCTCTCATCCACGCGACTTTTTGCAGATGACACGCCGTCTACAGGTCAATAACAACAGGCCAAGACCAGGCACAACTACAAACAGATCTCCAGCAACTAGAGAAATGGGAAGAAAGTTGGAACATGTCTTTCCACCCTGGGAAATGCATCACCCTCCCGGTTATCAGTCTCAAGAGAAAGAAAAAGCTGCTGACACCATCGTACCAGCTGCACAACCAGACTCACGCCAATGTCATCTCGGCGAAGTATCTAGGGATCACGATCACACAAGACCTAGATTGGGATCTCCATGTTCAAAACATCACGAACAAAGCCAACAAAACGTTAGGGTTCTTGCGAAGAAACCTCAGAGTCAGTAACATCAGACTCAAAGAGGCAGCCTATAAGGCTATGGTGCGGCCCATTCTCGAATATGCAAGTACTGTGTGGGACCCGTACAAAGAAGGACAGACCACAAAAATTGAGGCCGTGCAACGAAGATCAGCACGTTTTGTTTTAAATCGCTATAAAAGAACCGCTAGCGTCACCAACATGTTACACCACCTCGGATGGATATCTCTACAAAGCCGACGTAAGATCGCAAGGCTCACTATGATGTACAAAATTATTAACAACATGGTCCAGTTGGATTTTGGCAAAATACACAAATCCCAGAAATCAAAGTTGAGAGCACCAAAGGAGAGGGACAGAAGAGCACACTCAAGGCAGCTTGCTAGACTTCAGTGTTCACGGGATTACAGAATGTATTCGTTCCTCCCGCGAACCATCCTTGAGTGGAACGAATCTTTGACTGAAGCTGTGATTGGAGCTGCGTCTCCTAGCGTGTTCACGTCGGGAGCTCGCATACTCCACCAGTAGTAGTAGAAGTAGTTTTGTTTTGTTTTGTTTTTTTGTGCGTACCCCCCCCCCCCCTCCGTGTGATAGTGTCAGAATAATCAACGTGTTGACTGTGGACACTAAACAACAAGAACAACAAGAACAAGAACAAACTCCAACAGTTCCTCGTCAGTCACTGTTTCTTCATCAATAGAGTCACTAACAACGCTAAACGTGACAAATGGCGCCCACCCCTGGATTTCAGTAACTTGTGCATTCGCTGCATGATTCTCTGCTTCTCGTTCAATGTACTTCTTCAGGAGGTTGGCGTGGAAAATCTTTTCTTTTCCTTTGACTTTCACTACATAGTCATTTAACCCCTTGACAGCTTTCACTGGATAGGGTCCTTTTCACTGCATCAACAACTTGTTTTGGTCAGTTGGCAGGAGAATAAGGACTTTGTCTCCAGGCTCAAACTTTCTGACCCTGGTTTTTCTGTTCTTCACGACCAGAGTGTTGAAGACCATTTCTGTCTGTCCTCACTAGTACTCTGCATTCAATGGCTTTGTGTCCCATGCGTCCACATTTGAAGCATTTCAAGCTTTGATTCGACGATCTTGGGTCTTGAACTGTCTTTGGTCTGTCCATAGATGCTGTGGCTGGCTTCGTTTTGACGTGAAATTTCCGATTTTGAGACTCCAGGAACCTCTGTGCAGCTTCAGTCAAGGATTCTAGGCTCTGGTTTTTCTCCTGTAGAAGGTAGGCTGCCAGGTCCTTGGGACATGATTCCAGGAACTGCTCTTTCAGGACCAAATAGGACAGTCCATCATAATCTTTTTCTCTTCCGGCTAACTCCAGCCATCTTTCAAGATAACTCTGTATGCGGGTTAGAAATTGAGCTGGGCTTTCATTCTTTTCTGGCTGACTGGAACGGAAACGTCTCTGGAAACCTTGCTCTGAAAAATCGTAGCTGCGTAGAAGCGCCGATTTGAGTTTTTCATAGTCGTTGGCGTCATCCTTGGTTAATCTGGAGTACACTTCAAGGGCATGACCAGTCAGTAGAGCACTCAGATCAATTGCCCACTGCTGTCTAGATCACTTCATAGCTTCATCGTGGCGTTCAAAACGTTCAAGGTAACTGTCAAGATTGTCTTTCCCATCCACAAACACAGGGAGGCGTGGTCTCTTGGCACTGCTGGCTTCTGTGCGGGAAATTTGTTCATCATTTTGAGACTTCATTTCAGCCATTCTCAATTCAAATTCTCTCTGTTTTTCTTTCTCTTCGCCACAAGACATCCTGTATGGACAGTTAGTCCAGGTACCAGAACAGTGGGCCAATACCCACTCCATTTCAAGAACGCCTGCAAAAGAGACCTGAAGGACTGCAACATCTCCACAGACAGCTGGGACACTCAGGCCATGGATGGTGCTGCCTGGCGTCACACTGTCTACAAGGGCATCACAGAGGCAGACATGAGGAGGTCATTTCGCAGGGGAGAGGAGAGACCAGAGGAAACTGCAGCAGCCCCTACAACCCAGGCCTCCCAATTTATGTGCACCAACTTCAACACGGACTGCCACTCACGCATTGGCCTGTACAAGCCATAGCAGACGATGCCAAGACCCAAACAACAGACGACATTCCAGGGGCGCATTCAGCATGGTCTCCCAAGACTGAGATGCCAATGATGATGATGATGACGATGTTGTTGTTGTTGTTGATGATGATGATGATGAAGATGATGTTAATAATATACATTCATATTGCAACTAACATTGCTCTAGGCATTAACTATTTTTACCAACTAATATCATGCACACAATCTGAATTAATCCATGTATCACATACCACTAAAACACAATAAAACAGGATGGGATAGGGTCATTATAACAAAGTACTTTAAACAGAAGGATTCATGAAAAAGGCAGGCTTTAACGTAGGTCTTAAAGGAGGTGACGTTATCAAATCTATTAAAGGAGGTGACGTTATCAAATTTATTAGGAGGTGACGTTATCAAATCTATCAGATCAAACATCAGATTGTTCCACAGGAGAGGTAAAAACGGGCAAAAGATCGGAACCAATGAGTTTTATGCCTGTGCCAAGAGATTTAGAACAGCCGAATATCACAAGAAGAGCAAAGGGTGCAGAAGGCATAATAGACATGAAGCAGTCATGTTGAAATCTCATAGCAAGAAACTTTAAGGACGAGTCTTGCAGCAACATTTTGAACTTTGTGTAGAGTTAACAGACAACAGTACATGGAGGGCACAGAGAACGCCGTTTTTAGAAACTGAAACTGAAACTGACTTGACTTGTCCTCAGCGCCTGGTGTGAGACTTCATGTGGGATAAAAGATTAAACCTGCAAGTACATGGTTTTCTGCAGGCACTGCATGGTAAGGACTTCTGCAGCCCTGGGTTATGCTACTGCCAATCACTGTGCTTTTGAACAGTAGTTGTTCTGTTTTGTTCAAATGTGATTGTACCCTGTGTGCATTACTAGTGTCAGTATGCTGGTCTAGGGCATTGTCTCCCTAGTTAGTTATGTTGATGCTACAGCTGATGATATTGGCTTTCAAAGTATCCTTGTCTTCCCTGGTCATGGTGTCCTTGCTTAAGCTTTCCATACAATAGCATCTTTGTGGTTGTCTTCCATACGGGACAATGTGTCTTGTCCAACGAAACAAACTGGCATTTGAGGATTACAAAGTATACAAGGGGATAATTAAGTGGTTTTTCCCTGGTCACGATGTCCTTACTTCAGTTGTCTATACAAAAGTATTTTTGGAGATGTGTTTGTCTTCCATACAGACATATTAGGAGATGATGTGAACAAGAAGAAACACAATAGTTTTATTCGTAAGTGTAACAGACCATGTAAACAATTTATTACAAATCCATCTGTTATACATATGATTGTAACAGACCATGTAGACAGTTTATTACACATCCATCTATTACACAAGCAGTACCTTCTGGTACGTTCCAGATAACAACAAACACGAACTGAAATTCATTACAAGAATATATTATACAATGAATTCAAAATAATGAAAACCTTAGTGCAGAGAAGATTAAAACAGAAGAATTAAATGATTATGAAATATCTCAAACTGATAAATTGAAAACGTTCATTGTTCATGCAGTGCAACTAATTGATCTGATTGCTGTACAAAGTACAAGTGAAATGTACATGACTTACCTCACACATTCTTGACAGGATAACATCACCATCACTAAACATAAGAAAGAAGACAGGAAGATCCAGGAACACCTGGCGACGAAAGCAGAAGGAGAGCTCGAGGTCATGAAACATACCTTGGTTACCATTCAGAGGTTGGCCCAGATCAGATTGCATTTTCAGGTATAAGTAAGTTTCATGTTTTATTGTTTAAAGCCCAGCCAACTGTGTAGTCATATGAGGGTTATCACAATTTCAAAACGTACATAATTCGTTAAAAAAAGTGAAACAGAAAATTAAGTGCACGTATCACTACATTGATACATATAACCTAAAGATATGTCTCTGGCATTGAAATTTCCATTTCCATTCAGTTTATCTCCAGATGGTTAAAAACATGAATACACATGTCAATATGACCAAGGACGCTAAAACATAAAACCTCGCCTACATGTCACAAAAGTACTTCCGCACGTCACATTTCCTTAGGTACAAAAATGCACTTTATACATGTACCCGATTATCCTAAGAGAATGTATTTAAGGATTTACATAACAGATACAGGTGAATGGACCTTCAAGACAGAAAATGACAGAAAGAGATGACAGAAAACCAAGGAGCAAGACAGAAAGAAAAAGAGCAATAGAAAAGTGGAAGCTTCTAGCACAGAAATTCTAGAAGGTGGTGATACCAACGGGTTGATAGAAAATAAGTAAGCAAACAAGCAAGCAATGCAAGCACACCAATAATCAAACAAGCAAGTAAGCAAGCCAGCCAGCCAGCAAGTAAGTAGCTAAATAAGTAAGCGAGAATGTAAGTAGGTAGGTAGGTAGATTAGCAGGGAAGGAAAGAAGGAAGGAATGAAGGAATGAAGGAATGAAGGAAGTAAGTTCTCAAATACTCGTACAATGTCGTGCAGGTGTGCATGTGTGTGTGAGCCTCTGTTTGCGTGTGAGTGCACGTGTGGGTGAGTGTGTGAGTGTGTGTAGTGCGTGTAAGTGAGCGTGTTAGTGTGTATGCAGATATAAATGTGTGTGTGTGTGTGTGTGAGTATGTTGTGTGTGTGTGTGTGTGTGTGTGTGTGTGTGTGTGTTTGTGTGTGTGTGTGTGTGTGTGTGTGTGTGTGTGTGACAATGTTTGCCTCTCTGTGTGTACATGCGTGTGTGTGTACGTGTGTGTGTGTTTGAGTGTGTGTGTGTGTGTATGTGTGTACGTGTGTGTGTGTGCGTATTGACTTCAAATTAATTTGGCGAATAGAGCAGTACAAGAATGATTTACTGTTGCAATCATGACATAATTGCGAGGAAATGTTAACTGAAATACGATGAAGATGCATACAGATGTCAACATGATGGAGGAGAATGCAGGAATCTTTGTTCATGAAAAACATTATAGTGTACTTATGCACAGGCTCATAAGCACAGACGCGCGCACGTACACATACACACACACTCGCGCACACACACGCACGCACACATGCATGCACACACATACACACACACGCATATATATATATATATATATATATATATATATATATATATATAGAGAGAGAGAGAGAGAGAGAGAGAGAACGCTCATATACACTCACACACGCGCGCACGTGCGTGCTCACACACACACATACACACGCATACATACACACACACAAACAACAAACATCGCACAGACACACTCTCTCTCTCTCTCACACACACACACACACACACAACACACACACACACACACATGCACACACATACACACACACACACACACACACACACACACGTGTGTGTGTGTGTGTGTCCACGCACACTTGTTTTCACACACATGCTCCCAGAGAGAGAGAGAGAGAGACAGAGAGAGAAAGAGAGAGAAAGAAAAAGAGCGAGAGAGAAAGAGAGAGAGAGACAGAGAGAGAGAGAGAGAGAGCAACGGCAATAACCATGGTGTCTTACATTTTCAGTCAATAAATCTGTCACTGTTAAAGTGACGAGATCGGAAAGGAAAAGGTCATGAGTCATTCAAGCAGTGTAATGTCTTGTTACTTGATCACCGTGATAGTCACATAGATTGTACATCCCTGTCAGTTATATAGGACTTGGAACCAGTTCTTGTATTGTCTCTGACGCTAACAGCAATCGACGGGTTTAGAATATCTCCCTCGTTTACTACGCTCATATAGTTTGCACTTTAGTATTCCGATTTTTGTCAGATGTGTGTATGTACGTTGTCTTGCCCACACTGTGTGGGTGTAATGTTGCTGCACAGTCTGCGTACACTGTCCATGGTAGGAGTGCATGTTACGGTTTTTTTTTCAAGTTTCCAGAAGTTTCCGCACATTTAGATGACTTACTGGATCTTTAATGCACGTACGTAGATACACGACGTGAATTTAGGCACTAACAGGTCTGCACACCAGATGGGAGGTACTCAGGCAGGATTGAACTCAAGACCTCTAATTAGAGGACTAATGTCTTACACACGTGACTATGCTGCCTGCTGATGCTGCACGTTAAATATTGCTGCTGAAAATGACAAAATCTTAACTGTCATTTCATGTTACCGACAGTTTGTTTTCCTGAGACATAATGAGTTTGGAAAGAGTTTTTGAAATATAAAGTAGCGCCTTCTTTACTGTTGATAGAAGCCACAGTTTGCTGCTGGTAGCAGCTTAGGCTGTTAAGGGTACAGAATACGATTGTGGCAATATCTTTGTTTTTGGTAACTTTGCTTTTGAAAGTGTAGAGGAGGCGGCAGAAATATTTTCCTGTGTTTTTGGTCCATCAGCATGGAACTCCTTCCAAGCATCTTAAAGGCAAAGAAATTGTCTGCTTAAAACTCACCTGAAACACATCTCTTTCAGAAATATCTTCAAAAACCGTATATTAATGCTTGTGGCTATTCTAGATCCAGTGATAGCACACACACACACACACACACACACACACACACACACACACACACACACACACACACACACACACACACACACACACACACACACACACACACACACACACAAACACACACACACACACACACACACACACACACACACGCACACACACACACACACACACACACTGAAAAACGTTTTTGTTGTTATATTTGATGAACCATGTTATGTTGCATTGATGAATTGGTGTGTACATGCATTCAGTATGTTTGTCATCATCATCATCAGATGCCTTGCCACATGGCGTTGGCGATCATGGACTTCCATCTGTCTCTATCTCTTGTTGCCTCAAGCACCTCTTCCACCCTTGAAAAAGTTGAGAGTTTCAAAAACCTGAAAGTTACTTTGTCTACAGTTTCAATTATCTTGAAGTCACCTGTCCAATGATAACAAGTGAGAAAAACAAATCTGTGTGCAAATCACAACAGTAATGGCGGCAATAGCCAGACTGAACAAAGATTGCAGAAATGCTACGGTCACAATAACTACATTCGGCAACTAAACAGACGGGAACTTGCTTTGTTTGGTTCACCACCCATAACGACACACTGTCCAAGACCATCTTGCAGTGTACTCAGGAAGGAAGCCATTCATAAGGTCGATAGAAGAAGCGTAGAACGGCAGGCATTAAAGACTGCACAAATCTTAACATACCTGATCTACTAACAATTGCACCACCTAGACAGACAGCGAAGAACCAGTCCTCTCTTGCACTTAGTTGTTTCACACAACGACCGTACTGATTTTGGAATTATGAGCGTACACTGTGATGATAATTATGACGAGTAACAAATATCAAAGACTGTACCAACGCCAGTATGTCTGATCTGTTTGTTGCTGCAGCTCAGAGTCACAGACGGAGGATCCTGTCTGATGCTTTGTCCCCTAAGTTCTTTCTTCCCCGTATCCTTCTTCTCCTTATCCTTCTTCCCTGTATCCTTCTTCCACTTATCCTTCTTCCCCTTATCCTTCTTTGCCTTATCCCAACCCCCACAATGACAACGCTGACGTCAGTGAATCAGGCCTGATGACTGCATGGAAAGTTCTGATGCAGTTTGGAAAGATGGCAAACTTGGGATATTTTGAGGCCATATCAGGTTAAGGTCATCATGTGGAGGGAGATGGTAGCATCCAGATGTACAGTGGCCAACACCAAACCTGGTAACGCTGACAGGTGAGACAGGTGAAATCAGGCAAAGATAAAAACCAGAATAGACTGTATCTGGAGCTTCATATTTACCGATTTTGCGATCGTACGAACACCTGATTTGAGCAGCCTAACAGAAGAAAATGGACTTGCATATTTCAGTTTGTGAAATAAATGAACCTACGATATTCCATTGTACAAAATAAAATGTATCATGTGGTAGGATGGGCTGGAAAGGTGGACAGTTTTTCCTTAATCGTGTCTTTTTGCTTTACATTAAATAGACGGCAACAAGCCATGTAGTAACAGAAAATTACATCGTAAGAGAAAGTATTGTTGAATATGAAAAAAGCAAAAACATTAAAATAACATAAAACATATATAACGTTTTTTTTCATATGTCAACATCCTTTGATGAATTGTTTCAAAATACATCTTTTTGCTGTATGACAATCAAATATCAACGACCAATGTTTTAACAGAAATGACATCAGACTATACACACAAAACAAGTATTGTTCACAGTCAATAAAATACACAACATGTATGACAATATTCTAAACAATGAAAACTGTATTAATTTAAGAACATGTTGTATGTAGAAAAAGACTGTTTTCTATGGGGAGGACATCAGCATAATTATTCTACTGAGCATCAAAAAAGGACAGGTGAAAGTTTATTTTGGCATTATACTGTTCAATTTTGAATCTCTGATTTAGCATTCTTTTGAAAGTAAATACATTCGTTACACATTTGTCAACCTTGCATTTATAGATAAATCATTTTGCAAGCAGTACCATAAGATCATTTTTACATTTTGATCAAAACCAGCAATAGGTTTCATATGATTTTGATGTTGAAGATATTTTGCACATTTCGTTGATTAGTTTTACTGTAAGTTCCAAAAACTACGGACACAGTAACAGTTCCACAGAAAATGTTCAATAGTTTTTCTGTTAAGTTCCAAAAGTTATGGACACAGTAACAGTTCCACAGAAAATGATCAATAGAGTCTCTTGCATTATTACATATGTACAATATATCGCAGCTGCCATACCCACTGCATTTAATATCATATTGGTGGTAATAATTCAGTGAACTATTCTTAGTGAGACCATTTTGGTTTAACATTTAATGTATTAATTTTGTTTGGAAAAAACAACAACAAACTTTTCCAACGAGACATCAATGTTTAGTTTCTTTGACCACCTTAAACAAACATTTTGTTAGCTATCATCCATTACATTGGATCATCCAATAGCCTGTCATATTGGCAGATGTGATGCGTCTAGTGTATCGGCTTCATCCTGCACCGGCCTGCACCGCTGGCTAGTACTGCTGTGCGAAACGAAGAGCAGAAGGCTTAAGTCTCTTCCTGCCAGTACATAGCCTTTCCATCAGCAAGCCCAACGCTGTGCCTCCTCGTGGCGACAGGCAGTAACTGAGCACCTAACGGACTCATGCTGAATCTCATAGGACTCGGAGGAGGTCTGGCCCCCAGACGTGAGGCATGCAGGCCCACCGGCGTGTGGACACGCCCTGGTGCCCACGAACCAGATCCCCAAGCTATGGGTAAATAGCTCCACTGCCTTGTGGATATCTTGGGAGAGAGTAAGGCTAAGGGAGTTAACCTTAAAAAAACCGATGGAAGGCAAGGAGAAACCACCATCGTAGCTTTCCCCAGGAAAACCATGGACAGGAGAAAGAGAAAGAAGAAAGTTAACAACGTCAATAGGTGCTCCTGTGGAGCACCTTCGTCCAGTAGGGACTGTCATGCGGCGCAGGTGACACCAGACCGTCAGCCAGCTACTGCGACTAAAATTAAATTCAAACACACCAAAATAGCAACATGGAACATCAGAACAATGTTGCAGAAAGGTAAATTAGACAACATCAAAATGGAGATGGAAAGGCTTAACATCAGTATTTTGGTACTGGGTGAAGTGAGATGGAAGGGGGCAGGCATGATAACATCAGGAGAATATACAGTGATATACTCTGGTGGTAATTCACATGAAAGAGGAGTAGGCATCATAATGGACAAAGACAAATCAAAAGCAGTTAAGGGATTCTGGTCAGTGTCCGACAGAGTTTTACTGGTCAAATTGGGAGGCAAACCTTTTGATATCAACATCATACAGGTGTATGCACCAACATCCACAAGTACTCAGGAAGACATCGACAACTTCTTCGAAGTTTTAGAGATGGCCAAGGTCCAATGTAAATCACAAGAAGTTATAGTCATAATGGGAGATTTTAATGCTAAAGTGGGACAGGATAGGGTGGAAGATATAGTTGGACCTCATGGCCTTGGTACACAAAATGAAAGGGGGAGGGGAGGGAACTTGTAGAATGGGCACAGATGAATGAGTTCATAGCAGGACACACCTGGTTTGAGCAGCCTTAAAGAAGAAAATGGACTTGGATGAGTCCAGGAGATAATACCAAAAATCAAATTGACTACATCCTGATCACCAAAAGATATATAAACTCTTTACTGTCAGCAAAAACACTACCAGGCGCAGACTGCAACAGTGACCACAATCCTGTAGTGGGAAGGTTTAGGCTGAAATTGAGGAAAAGGAAACAGACCAAAAGCAACATTAAACTAAACCTTGGACTCTTAAAGACAGATGAAATGATACGTCAAAAATTTAATGTACATGTTCAAAACAAATTCAGTGCTCTGGAAGACGTTGGTGAAAGTGAGGAACAATGGACAAAGTTGAGAAGTTCTATGAATGAAGCTTGTGAAGAAATCCCTAAGGTGGATAGAAAAGCTAAAAAGAGCTGGATGACTAATGAAATTTTGGGCTTGATAGAGGAAAGGAGGAAGGCAAAGAGAAACGAGGTGATATACAGGAAGATAAACAAAGAAATCAGGCATAGGTGCATTGAAGCTAAGGAAGCTTGGCTGAACACAAAATGCAAAGAGATAGAAGAACGACACAGAATGGATCCTCAGGGTATGTACAGACAAATTGAAGAAATTGTCCACAGGAAAAATACATGCACATCAACTGGTTGCTTAAAACCGAAAGATGGCACGCTTATCATGGAAAAAGACAAAATACTGGACAGATGGGGAGAGTACATTAAAGACCTTTTTGAGGATGACAGAAATGAAGAACACATTATAAAAAAGAACTTTGAAGGATCACCCATAATGAAAGATGAAGTTAGAGCAGCACTGAAAAAGATGAAACCAGAAAAAAGCCCCAGGACCAGACAACATTACTACAGAGATGATTGAAGCCCTGGAGGAATTTGGCAGAGAAAAAATAACAGTCCTCCTAAATGAAATTTATGACACTGGAAAAATCCCCAAAGATATGTCAAAATCAATTTTCATTGCACTTCCAAAGAAGACAGGGGCTATAGAATGCGAACTCCATCGCACAATCAGTTTGATGAGTCATGCAACAAAAATCCTGTTAAGAATAATCATGATGAAGACAAGGAATAGAATCAAAAGAGAAATAGCAGAAGAACAGTGTGGATTTGTGGAGGGGAAAGGAACTATTAATGCCATATACATCCTAAGAACTATCATAGAGAGGTCAATTGAGATGAATAAGGATTTGTATTTATGCTTTGTTGACTATACTAAGGCTTTCGATCGGGTACGACATGAAGAATTGATCAACCAACTGGAGAGACTCAATGTCGATGGAAAATATCTACGAATAATCAGGAATATGCATTGGGAATAAACAGCTACAATGAGAATAGAAAACAATATAAGCTCTTTTCAAAACATCAAAAGAGGAGTCAGACAGGGTTGTGTTTTGTCACCAGATCTGTTTTCACTGTATAGCGAAAACATCATGAGAAATCTAGAAGAAGACCCTGGATTAAAGGTTGGAGGGAAAATGATAAACAACATTCGGTACGTAGAAGACACCGTGCTAATTGCAGAAAATGAAAGGGACCGACAAAACCTTGTGAATATACTAGACATAGAAAGCAAAGGTAAGGGGTTGGAACTTAACAGCAGGAAGACTGAAGTCATGGTGATCAGTAAAAAACATGAAATCCCCTCCTGCAAAATAACAGCAAATGGCACAACCTTGACACAGGTTAATAAGTTCAAATACCTGGGAATGGTCATTTCATCAGACGGCAGATGCACATCGGAAATAGCTGGCAGAATCGGCCAAGCCAAAACAGCATTCAGGAAGATGACAAGCATTCTTACCAACAAATGCCTATCAATTAACATCAGGAAGAGAGTCCATGAATGTTATATAGAACCAATACTGTTGTATGGATGTGAGGCATGGACAGTCAGCAAGCAAAGCCAGAGCAAGATTGAGGCAGCCAAGATGTGGTTTCTAAGAAGAATGTTGAGAGTTCCATGGACAGCAAAGAAAACAAATGAGACAGTCTTGATGGAGGCAGACACAAGTAGATCACTCATAAGGAAGATTAGGAAAAGACAGGCAACATTTATAGGCCATTTTATGAGGAAGGGGGATTTGGAGCACCTGGTCACAACGGGAAAGCTGGAGGGAAAGAGAGTACAGGTAGACCCAGGGAGAAAATGCTAGACGGAATTGTAGAGTGGCTGAGGACGAGGAGGGTGGAGGAGATGC
This sequence comes from Monoplex corrugatus, assembly GCA_030674185.1. NCBI lineage: Eukaryota > Metazoa > Mollusca > Gastropoda > Littorinimorpha > Ranellidae > Monoplex > Monoplex corrugatus. Next base: position 39,191 of record JAPXFY010000448.1, on the reverse strand, counting down.
TTGGGGCAACAAGAGATAGAGATGGTTGGAAGTCCATGATCGCCAACGCCATGTGGCAAGGCACCTGATGATGATGATGTTGGCCTTTGTCCCCCATTCCATTTTTGCTGATCTAGTCCCTGCCTCTTGGTCTGCGTGTGCCCTATCATTATTCTGACCATGAGGTTTTCCTTCCCTGCGACCAGTGACTCCTGGACTTTCCATTTTCTGACATTCCTCAAACTGGGCTGGAAGGATCTGACAACCTTATCTCCCAAGTCTTCAAGTATGCTAAGAAGCTTGACCTTTCTTGCCTTGTATTCCTCAACAATTTATTTTGGGGGATAGTTTCAGCTTTGCCTGGCGACAAAAGAGCACAACGTCAGTGAGACTCGGTGGGACACCAAGCCATTTTGTCGTGTATTTGTTCTCCCACTGATTCCACTGTGCTAGTGCAGATATCGTATATCAACAGAGGCCAGAGGAGCTTTGGCATGAACTGCAGGCACCATACTTTGTATTTTCAAAGAAAGCCACAGCAGTCTATAACCTGCAAACTTTCATCTTCCATTTGCTTGGTTTCCTTACCCCTTTATGTATTTTTCAGGGAGTCATCTCACCACCTTCTGGGGCTTTTCACATTTTCTTCTGTGACTGGTGAATGGTCTAATTTGGCTACAGTAAACGGTACTGTTTTGTCTCATTTACCTTTTATCAGATGGAGGCTTTGTGACTTTTTCGATTTTAAATTCATCCTACATGAGGCGACATCTTTGTACAAATGCTTCAGAATCCCGCATGTCTCTTCTTCTTTTGTGAAAAGCACTACTGTGTCGTCCATGAAGGCTTTTAGGAGGGATGGGGGCATTTCGCTAACACAGATTATACTGGGAAAATTGCTTAGACCAAAGCTATGCCCACTTCCAAACTGATCGGATCCGTGGTGTGGCAAACCACATTGGGAAGCTATGAAAAAAATTCTTCAGCATTTCTTGGATGTTTGTTGGGACATGATGCATCTCAGGAGTCTGGTGAATTAGCGAGTGTGTGACTGATACTTACGCATTTGCCAGATCAAGCCACATCATGTTGATGTTCCCATTCTGTTTTAGCTCACCATGTATTTACCAGCTGCAAAAGATCTCCATTATTTCATAGAAATGTTATGTCATTATGTTACTTGTTTCTTGAAGACCAGGCATACACTGTATATCTGTCATGTCTGAAATTTAAAATTTTCTGGAATTTAAAGTAATTTTTGCCATCTGTCAATTTTGTACAGCAGGGAAACATGAACTTAGGATGTCCAAGGATGTTGTTTACATTTGGATCAATTTTCTTTGTTCTTTTGGTATATGACGATATAATCAGTCATCAAGTCAGTGTATATAACACAAGTATCAACAAGGACTTCAAAAGATTAAGTATCTATGAAGTTTGCCCAGGTGTTCAACATATTATGCGCGACAGTACAATGAACAATTCACTTCTACAAGTCAATGTATCAGAGTGCGAAAACACCATGACCAGCTTGCCAACATACCAGGCAGTGACTTATGGGGTTTGTGGTGTTTCTACTATTTACTGTCATTTGAATATACAGGTGCCAAAGGGTATGATTGCACGTGTTCATATTCAACGGTTATCATACTGGTGTGATAGCGGTGTATGGAAAACTGAATTTTACGCAATGTTTGATAAACAGTTGTATGACTGGGAATGTGGCAAACATTCTTCTCCAGAAATGTTTGTTGACTCTCCGACAAATCACATCATTGTTTCGCATTTTAACCTTCCTCCTGTGAAAGTTACATTTGAGGCAGCCCAAGAACACAATCTGGTTGTAGTGCATCAGTCTGCCCATTCTGGATACGTCACATTACCAGATCTGCCCAAAGAATTCATCCCACTATGGGCTAAGCTAAAAGCCTGCCCTGTATGTGCCATCATGATCAGTTTTCAGAACATACAAGACAAGTGGTGTATGGACACAGAATTTACATACAGACAGCCAAATACAAGTGATGAAAAGATGGTGGGGATCTGTATCCGATATGAAACACAAGCACGTGTCTTCTCAGCATCATATCTTCAACTTAGAATTCCACGAATATCGACGATGGTTTTCTCATTCAGAATGTTGTTTTCTTTTCATTTTGAGACTGACCAGCCGCAAATGTTACGGAATGGTTTATTTAACTGTTCTGTCGAACAGTGGTCAAGGTTTAAGCACCACCTGGACTGTAACATGAAGGTAGAGTGTGAAGATGGACAGGATGAAACAAAACACTGTCCCTTTAGCAGTCCTGAATGTCAAGGATTAGTGGCTTCATACAATAAGTGTTATAAATATATCAGGCTAAATTTAACTTTATCTCATACGAAAGCTGAGCGCATATGTCTGAAGATGGGTGGAAATTTAGCCTCTGTCAAAACCCGGCATGAACAAAACGACTTTGTACATATGTTTAAACATTTTGAATATTTTACCGTATTGGTAGGTTATACATCAGGCTGGACATTAGTACCCCTTATGTACAGAATGTTTCGTAAATGGTCTGATAAAACAATAATCTACAACATGAATCACTTCATATTACAAGAACCGTACAAACCTTCCAAAACCATAATGACTGAACACATTGAGGCAATGACTTTCCGTGGGCCCACAGAGATAAAAGACTTACGTGTGAAACAACTTGTATGTGAAACAAAAGCACGACCAGGAAATGCTGTTTGTGTGGATATAATTTCACGTGTCTTCATGTTCTCAATGACACAACAGAGCCTGTTCTACTGTGCACATGGTCACATGACACACTCATTTTTACCATGTGATCACAGCTCGTACAGTGGACAGATGACGTCTTCCCATGTCTGCATACTCTTGGACACAAGATCAAAGAACAACACAATCTTTCAGGGGGGAAAAAGTACTGTGCATATCATTGACATGTTTAGGTGTGACGATGACGAAACAACAGTGCCCTATGCACTGATATGTAACATGATAGAGGACTGTCCTGATAACAGTGATGAGACGTTCTGCATACATCCTTCATGTAATGAATTTCTCTGTTCTGGTGGCCAGTGTGTGCCCTACAATCAGCACTGCAATGGACATGCAGATTGTCTCGACGATTCAGATGAAGCCGAGTGTGATGAGGATCATTACAACCACAGAGAACCAGACAGCAAGCAACAGCTTCTTATCAACCTGGATGGTACAGGGTACTTTACCCAGCAAGTGATGAAGGATGAGGAGTCGTGTCCTGACACTCATTACCGTTGTACAGCTGATTTGACATATTGTCTACCTGTCTACACTAGATGTAACAGATTTTATGATTGTATTTATTGCGAAGATGAACAGGATTGTGATGTAATAACGTGTCCTGGTTTCTACCTGTGTCTAGCTTCCAAAGTGTGTGTGCATGGAGATCATCTGTGTGATGGCTGGGGTCAGTGCCCACATCGTGATGATGAATGGATGTGTGACATGACCTGTCCTGAAGGCTGTCTGTGTCAAGGTCACTCGTTTTTGTGTAGTGCACCTTTCTCTGCTGACCACTTTCCCCAGCTTCTCTTCTTAGAGGTCAAGGGTTCAGGGATGGCCCTGACTGATGTCAGTACCAATGCATATCTTATCCATCTGAGACTGTCACATTGTTCCTTAGTCAATGTACCTTACGTGAAGCTGTTCAACTTACAGCTCATTGATCTGTCCAGTAACTTAATCAGAACAATTGACATGAATGTCTTTTCAGAATTATCAAATTTAAGGATAATAGATTTATCAAATAACCCTCTGGTGTTATTGACAAGCAAATCTTTTAGTGTGTACTATCCATTGAAGGAATTAGATCTTTCAAGGACACGCCTAGAAAGGTTTAATGACGAACTGTTCATGTACATACCACATTTAGAAATGTTGAATTTGTCTTTCTCTGCCATCACAGCCTTTCAATATGGAGGCTTTCAACACACGCCCAGACTGAATCAACTGGACATAAGAGGGAACCCAGTTAAATGCGTTCATTTCAATATATTTTCAAGTTTAAACTTTTTGAATTCAATTTTATCATCAAATTTTAGATTATGCTGTAAAATATTATTCCCTAAAACTTCAAATGAAATTAAGTGTTTAGCACCCCATCCCGTGTTTTCTTCATGTACAAAATTATTATCCACAGATCTATATAGGGTCTTCTTTTGGTTAGTTAGCATATTGGCCAGTTTAGGTAATGTGCTTTGGCTCGTGGCTTCATTTTTTACAAAGAAAGTATTTATATATAGGTTTGTCACATTTCTGATTCATTACCAGTTTGCTAATATCTGTATGGGAATCTCCACAGGCACAGTTACTATAGGAAATGAACTGTTCTATGAAAACTATATATATTTTGAAATGGCATGGATCAACAGTGTGATCTGTAAAGTTGTAGCTTTCCTGACACTACTGTCTACTCAGGTGTCAGTGTTGATAGTCTGGCTCATTACACTGGATCAAGTCACCATCTGTTGCTTCCCCTTAATCAGTTTCAGTAAACAGACAACAGCTGCAACATGTATGGTAGCCTGGGTTGTTGGAATAGCCTTGTCATCGAAACTTCTTTTCTCTGAGCTGCCACATTGGAGCCTTGATGGCCAGTCTGTCCTATGTCATGTAGCATTATTTGATTGTTTGATTTGTAATAACCGACAGAATATTGACTCTGTAGTTATTGTGGTGTTTAATTTTTTCTTGTGTTTATTCTTTGTGATTGGTCAAGTTATTATTTTCCGTCAAATGCCCAAATACCTAATTGCCACTGATACCACGCAGAGATCACTTCATTCTTCTGCCTATTTTATAAACAAAATAGCTGTCACATGCTCTATGTGCTGGTTCACATTTGCTGGAATCATGGCTTTGGTATTACCTGGTGTTATACCAGAAAATGTGTTTGTGGCTGTGGTTGTGTTTATGCTGCCCCTTCATTCTACACTCAGCCCGTTGTTTTACTTCCATACAACTAGAACACAGCAACAACAGAGAGAACAAGAAGAAAGAATAATACAAATATTAAAATCACGAATGTCTTGATTCATCAGATTACAGATGTGACAAAACAAAACCTAGATACAAAAGTACAATCGATTTGTGTAGATACAACCAAAGCATGATTTGAGTCCAGTAAACATGTGATTTCATTCTGATGAATCTGATTGTTTTTCATTGTATAAATAATCTCCCTTTGTGCAACAAATCTCGCTTAAAATGATGATGTGGTAGTGATAAGAAAAACAATGACAATTTTACGATTATGTGAAGACGTACACGGTAGCATCGTAGATGATGACCTTGAGGATTTACATCTCTGACTGGCAGTAGTGCTGGCTGGTCTGAAAACAGCATCCTCCAAAACTTGAAAATAATATTTGACTTTTCTATAGAGTTTGGCCTGTCTGATGTAAATGTATGGCTTGTCTCCTTCCTTTTGTGTAAACTCTACTACGCCATAGCTTCATCTTACTGTACACATGCGAACGATCAAAAACCCAGTGTGTGCCAGCGTTACTTCTAATGTCTTCATGACGCTGTGTGTCATGGCTTGTGTTCAATGAAATGTTACTGACATATGTATTCTGGTGACAGGAAAACTCAGTAGTTGCAGACGTTTTTCGTTCATCTTTCTGACATCTGAATGGCCAAACAAGATGGCCAGGATCAGTGGTCAGCACCTATCCTTGCGTTGAGAACCCAAGGATAAAGAGTGGGTGATGTTGAATGGGATCTTGCTGTGTTTCAAGATGAGTAGGTCAGCATTAGTGGTTAGGCCTGATGACTGCCACTCCTACTACTGTTACGAGATGGGCAGCAACATGTTCTTTCCCTATCATTCAGCAGGTGGTGTGATGGAACCAGGCAGCTTGTTCCTGATGGCCCACACCATAGATTTTGGTCTCTTCAGGTGCTTTACTTGTCAGAAAAACGTGAACTATTTCCTTGACACTTGCAGATGACAGAAGACTCGATTGCATTTTCTCTGTTCAGCTCACTGTTGATTGCAGTAATCTTTTGAACTTCACACACATTCTGAATGTTTTATTGGTAATACTTCTTATACCGAAACACCCAGCTCCAGACCTGTAGTATTCCGTTTTTGCTTCATTTCCCCCTAATGCACAAATGTTGATCCACTTGTGAAGAAATCACTCTATGGCCCAAGCATGCAGTGAAACAAATGGACCATAGTGGGACATTACCTTATTTGCTGGGAACTGGCCAGGCCAGGGCAGAGTAGCTGTATGGACAGATAGATCTGGACAACTCTCCTACATAGAGAAGTATTACCTGGCATGTCATACAATGCAGTCCAACAGTGAGGTTGACCAGTTGATAAAGTGCTGCTTCCTGTGAAAGGGGATAGAGTAAACTATCCAGGCCTCAAGCTAGACAACATTGATATGGAGAACCTGTGCCTACTCCTACAGCAGACCTCTGTCCCGTGATACTGATGGCTTTCTTATGAACAGTCATTATTAGTCATCTGTCCAGTTCCAGAATCAGATATAAAAAATAATTCATATATTAATTCATTGATTGAAATAGTCATTCATTCATTCAAGTATTAATGAATCAGTTGATATGTTCATTAGTTTAATCTTCATTCATTCATTTACTCGTTCACTTGCATACACACTTATTCATCCATTATTTTTTGTTTTAGGTGATTTTCTCCTCTTTTCAAATCATTGTCCTATTATTTTCATCCTAATCAACTGCGTATTTCAGTCTCCCAGTAATTTTTATTTCATTATTTTTCTTTTATGTCTTGTTAGTCATTTTCTTGTCCAGGTGGTAGTCTTTACTGTGTTCATTTAGTCCCCAAAATACATACTGCGATGTTTGAATAATGTTTTGATGTTGACTGAACCACAGCTTCAAGAATATCATAAAACTATTTATTTTTTCATCTCATTCTGTCAGCACCATCATTATAGATACAGTTGAGCTATTTCCTTTAAATCGATTCTGTATCACGAATGCATTCCAGCATACCTTGTGTGCGTGCGTGCGCCGTACGCGCGCGCGCGCTTGTGTGTGTGTGTGCGTGTGCGTGTGTGTTGTGTAGTGTGTGTGTGTGTGGAGTGTGGTGTAAGAGTTGGTGTTGTGTCTGTGCGCGCGCGTGAGTGTGTATGAGTGTGTGTTGTGTGTGTGTGTGTGAGTGTGTGTGTGGTGTATGTGTGTGCGTGTGTTTGTGTTTATGTGTGTGTGCGAGTGTGTGTGTGTGTGTGTTATGTGTTTATGTGTGAGTGTGTGTGTGTGTGTATGTGTGTGTGTGTGTTTGAGTGTGTGTGTTTGAGTGTGTGTGTGTATGTGTTTATATACATATATATATATACATATATATATGTGGTGTGTTGTGGTGTGTGTGTATGATGTGTGTGTGTGCGATGTATGTGTGTGTTGTGTATGTGTGTGTGTGTGTGTTGTGTGTGTGTGAGTGTGTGTGTGTGTGTGTGTGTGTGTGTGTGTGTGTGTGTGTTGTGTGTGATGTGTGTGTTGTTGTGGTGTGTGTGTTTCTCTTGAAAGGTGTTTTTGTTTGCTTGAAAAGTGATAATGATAAGAAAATTAATCTTAGCTTTTCTAGACAATATCATCATGTGTGGTGTGTGTGTGTGTGTGTGTGTGTGTGTGTGTGTGTGTGTGTGTGTGTGTGTGTGTGTGTGTGGTGTGTGTGTGTGTGTGTGTGTTTTAGTCTCTGATTTAATGTCGATTCACTTAAGTGATTTTAGACCAAAAAAAGAAAAAAAACTGGCGAGGGGGGGGTGATAGAGGAGGAATGAAGAGGTATTTGAAAATAGTCAGTTTTGATCTTGAGAAAAGATGATCCAGAAAACAACTGTTTCGGGGAGGGGAAGTAAAACTTAATATATAACATTACTACAATTAACGATTTAAACAAACAAACTAAAAACAAAATTTACAAATATATAGAAAAATGAATAGAAATGAAACTAAAAATTGAATAACCATAACAGTGAACAAGTGAAATAACATTTTAAAGATAATTCCTATAGAACTTTTCGTCAGGCAAACAAAAAATTCATATATTAATGAAGAAGAGGCAAATATGTCAGAAAATGTCTCCGTAGAAAGTATATCGTTTTACCCTAACGCAAGAAAGGTATGACTTGTGTTATCTTTTTCCATACAGACACACCATGTTCTCGATGCATTTGTTTTGAAAGATCAAGTTTCCATTCTATACATAAGGGATTGGATACTCTGCTGGCAGGAAACTGCTTAGGGATATTGCTAACTTCAAGTTCATGTGACATTTATCATACTTTTTCTGTTTTTCTTGGAACTGCTTCCAGACGTAGGGTCCACTAAGCGTAATACTCGTGCAACGAGAGAGAAAGAGGGATACCATTTGAAGAATTCGTTTTGTGGAATATGCATTTTCAATCTTCGTTTGAATTACTCTTTTTTCTAAGAAACATTTAACATAGTCAAAAATGTGACCTGTCAGCCCAATACTTTTGAATTTAAGTGACAATCGGGAGAGCCACACTTGGTCGTATGCTTTTGTTATATGAAAAATGTAGCAAAACACATTGACGTCTTGCAAATTGTTGTTTTATGTTAGTAATGTACATAGCTTTGTTAGGATTTCTACTGGTTGACCTGCCTTTTCGAAACCTGCCTGATTCACCAGTATCATTTTATTCTTTTCACAATAGTGCACCAATCTCTTGAAAATTATTTTCTCCATTAATTTACATACGTGCGATGTTAAAGCAATTGGCGTGTAGTTTTTCAAATCGGTATTAATTTACCTGGTTTTAATACAGGAACCACTATTGTTTGCCTTCAATAGGTAGGCATTTTCCACTGTTCCAGCATTTTTTGTTATGTAGCAAGATTACAGAATTTCTGGTAAATTTTTCGCATCTCATTTGAAATTGCATCTAGTCCTTCGATGTCTTTTTACTTGGAATTGACTGAATGGCATCTTTCAATTCTTGGAGTGTGATTGATGCATTTATGTAGTGAGTATTGTCCGAGGTACGATCCTTATATACATCATTCTTTTCTTCTCGTTCCCTACTAGAGACAGGAAGTCCTCCTACACGACAGGCATCAGCAAACACGTCTGCAAAAGCTTCTGCTTTTTTCAATGAACTCGGAAAAGGGTTGTTTTCTGGCTTTACTGGAATTG
>JAPXFY010000448.1:0-27500 GCA_030674185.1 Monoplex corrugatus | reverse complement strand
TGTGTGTGTGTGTGTGTGTGTGTGTGTGTGTGTGTGTGTGCGTGCGAGCGTGTGTATGCGCATGTGTTTGTATGTGTGTGTGTGTTCATGTGTGAGTGTATGAGTGTTTGAATGTGGGTGTGTGCGTGCGTGGTGTGTGTGTGTGTGTGTGTGTGGTGTGTGTGTGTGTGTGTTTGTGTGTGTGTGTGTGTGTGTGTGTGTGTGTGTGTTTATGTGTGTGCATATGTGTGTCTGTGTATCAGTGTGTATGTTTGTGTATCTTTGTGTGAGTGTTTGTGTGTGTGTTTGCGCGTGCCTTGTGTCTCTCTCTCTCTCTCTCTCTCTCTGTGTGTGTGTGTGTGTGTGTGTGTGTGTGTGTGTGTGTGTGTGTGTGTGTGTGTGTGTGTATGTGTGTGCGGAATTGTGTGTGTGAGTATGTGTGTTTATATGTGTGTGTATATTTGTGTGTGTGAGTGTGTATGTGTGAGTGAGCGTGTGTGAATGTGTGTGTATGTGTGTGTGAGTGTATGTGTGTGTATGTGTGTGTATGTGTGAATCTTTGTGAGTGTGTGTGTATGTGTGTGTGTGTGTGTGTGTCTGTCTGTGTCTGTGTCTGTGTGTGTCTGCAAGAGAGAGAGAGAGAGTCCGTGCGTGTGTGTCTCTTTCTGACATTATTTTTTCCTTGCTTGAAAGGTAGTAATGATGGGAAGAATGAATCATATCTTCTCTTCACAATGACATCAGGGTCTTCAGGGTATATTGCCAATAACATCAATATGAGTGGAAACGTCCCAATCAGGACGGATATTATGTACTTATCTGTTCCCACTGGCAATGTGATCATGATCAGTGTAAAACTGTTTAAAAGTTTAACCATCAGGATATATGCTTGTGCTTCTGAATTTTGTTATGACGTTGTACATATAAATGACGGATTTGGATATTACAAAATCCGCGTGTTCAAGGCAACAATGTTGATTATCAAAATATCTTTTTCTACATTTTATTGCAATAACGAAAGATGCTTCCAAGTCCTCTTTTCTGGTCACCCTGAAACCAAAGCACCTCAAAAACTACCCAGTGGCTTATTCAACTGTTCTGTTGATCATTATTCCAGCTTTGAGCACCACCTGGACTGTAACCTGAGAATAGAGTGTGAAAATGGACAGGATGAAACAGAACACTGTCCTTACAGCAGTCCTGAGTGTCAGGGAGGGGTGCCGTTATGTGGCTATTGCTACAAACTCATCAGCAATCTACTCCTCCAAATGTTTGACAAGTCAGAAACACGCGGGGACAGAAGAGCAAAGGAGTACTGTAGGTCTGTAGGTGGCACATTGGGCATACCTAAATGTAACATTGACTGGCTTACAGCCGTCAAACAACTGACCAAACTGTCTTGGATATTATCAGAGCATGTTTTAGTTGGATTGTATATTGGTGATGTGTCTCATCCAAATATGTACAGGCACAATATTGTTGACCAGGACAGAACAGTTCTTTATCATTCCATTAATTTCATTAGTTTTACAAGGGAGTTTCCAACAAAGGCTCAAGGAAAAAAATGTATTAGTCAAAAGAACCATGTTTTTTCTATGACGACTTGTAGACCTGGCGTTTTTACACAGGATGGGGCTGTGTGTGAAGTCAGGAAGAAGATCGAAGGAAAGCGTTATGATTCAGTGTCAATATCATTGATCAGCACACAGGTTTTGTTGTACACACAACAACAATCTCTGACAATGTGTCCTGGTGGTCATGTGACGCATGCCTTTCTTCTGTGTGGAGCTGATCCATTCAACGTGTGTGGTGAAGAGTACAGGTCTCCATGTACGTTTGCATGGAATTCATCACACAAACATGACACTGAGTCAAAAGATCAGTACACCACTTTAGTCCAGACATTTACATGTCATGATTGGGTCATCACGTTGTCATATACCCTAGTATGTGACTTTATACCTGATTGTCAGGATAAGAGTGATGAGTCCTTCTGTAAACATCCTCCTTGTGTCAACATGTTTACCTGTACCAATGGTCAGTGTGTGTCCTATGATCAAGTGTGTGACCAACTGTCTCAATGTCCAGATGAATCAGACGAAAAGAACTGCGATAATTATGTAGGTGATTTATGGGAGCAGTCTTTTCCATCCCCTGCTCTCATCAATTTTGATGGCAACAATAAGTTCATATCAACACCAATGAATACGAATGACACATGTCCTGATAGTCACTATCGTTGTCCTGGGAAGTTAAATGACTGCCTGCCAGTCTACACACGATGCAATGGGATGTACGACTGTATTGGCCATGAGGATGAAGAAGGGTGTGAGGAAGTTATGTGTCCTGGATTCTTTCGATGCAGAGCTTCTACAATATGTGTCCATGACGACCACCTGTGTGATGGCTGGCCTCACTGCCCCATGCATGATGATGAATTAGCGTGTTATATATCCTGTCCTGCAGGATGTCTATGTCAAGGTCATTCTTTTCTGTGTCTGCAATCTTTCTCTGCTTCACTTTTCAGCCAGCTCCGTTCCTTGGATGCCACTGGTTCAGAAATAAATCTGTCTGATCTGAGTAGTCATGTATATCTAATTCATCTGATATTTGCCAATTGTTCCTTAAGCTTTCTGCCTAACATGACGTGGTTCAATCTGAGGTTTCTGGACCTCACAGGCAATAGGCTGCAACATGTCAACATGGTTCACTTTGTTCGTCTGAACAGTCTACAAACACTGTCCCTGTCAAAAAATCCTCTCATCTCATTCTACTTCCATTCCATGTCTGTTGTACACCAAAGTACGCTAGAGACGATAGATTTGTCACACACCACGCTAACAGTGTTTGATACCAAAGCCTTGTCAAAATTCTTACGCTTGAAGAAACTGAATTTAACATTTACTACCATTCACACTATCAGCTCTTATGGCTTTCAGTTCACACCACAGTTGACTGAAGTGTACATGGATGGTAGTCCTATCAAAGCGTTTCCACCTAATCTTTTCAGAGGTCTTTCCATCCTGGACATGATAGCAACACAGAACTACAAATTATGCTGCAAGGACATACTTCCAGACGGTCCTGATGACATCGTTTGCACAGCTCCCAAGGATGAAGTTTCGTCCTGTAAAGATTTATTGCAATCTCAAATGTACCGAGTGTTTCTGTGGCTGATCAGCAGCCTGTCAATAACTGGAAACGTCTTCTGTTTCGTACTACGTCTGTCTTCACGAAAGATGACATCTTCTAGCGGTTTCAGTGTCTTTGTCACCACCCTGACCCTGGCTGACTTTCTGATGGGGACCTACATTGCTATAATTGGCGTGGCTGATGAACTGTTTCGTGGCAGATATCTCCATTTTGATGACTCATGGAAAAGCAGTGTGGCCTGTAAGGTGGCAGGATTTCTGTCCCTGTTCTCCAGTGAGGCATCAGCTCTAATTATCGGGCTCATCACGCTTGATCGTTTTACTGTTATTGGCTTTCCATTCAGCTCTTTACGGTTTGACAGATCATCAGCAGCAATGGCTTGTCTGTTGACTGGGTTGATTGCTTGGATTCTTGCCTTTGTGCCTTTACTTCCAGTAACATCACACTGGCACTTTTACAGCCAGACAGGTATTTGTATTCCTCTGCCAGTCAATAGACGTTCATTTAATGGACAGGTATATTCCTTCAGCATAATGATTATCCTGAATTTTGTGTTGTTTCTGTTAATCTCAGCAGGACAAGCTTCAATTTACTGCTCAGTACGGAAAAATTCCTTGACGACAAATACAACGAAACTATCAAGGGACATGACCATAGCACGACGGTTGATCAGTGTAGCTGTAACAGATTTCCTATGCTGGTTTCCCATTGGGCTGTGTGGAATATTAGCATCTGCTGGTATTCCTGTCTCTGGAGAAATAAACGTAGCACTAGCCATTTTTATACTGCCCATAAACTCTGCTCTTAATCCCTTCGTGTATACCTTCAATGTTGTTGCAGAAAAGCAGAGAAAATCAAAAGAAAGAAAAATCATGAAATGGTTTGAATCCCAACGTGGTTTTAATATCATTAATTGCTAGGGCAATAGAAAGACCTTGGCACTGTTTAAGAACTTTAAGTTTTATGAGAGAGAGTGGGAAGAAAGAGAGAGAGAGAGAGTGAGAGAGGGGAAAGAATGAGAGAGAGAGAGAGAGAAAGAAAGAGAAAGAGAGAGATGATAACGGTGATGATACTGCATTTTCTAACGGTAGAAGTTATCATCTTAAAGCCTGTTTTTTTTTCAAACTTGTCATCTCTTGCGTGCTGGTGTGTTCGTGTTTCCACAAGCCAGCCAATTACGTGACTCACAGGATCTTTAACGTGCATATTTGGTGCCCTGCGTGTGTGTCAAATAACGCTAAGGATTCAACAACAAACTGCAACAACATCAAAAACATCAAAACCCAAACAAATCAAACAACAACCCTCACCCTTTCAAGCTCTAACCCCATTTAACGACCTCTCAAACACTACAACACACCAAGTCGTGTCCCAAGATGATGAGTTGACAGAATAAAGTCTGATTATTGCACGAAGAGTTTCTGTTCTTGACCCGAGCAGTAATTGGGCCAGCGTGGAGAAGATCAAAGCTGTTACGACAACACTTGTTGTCTTTTGTTGCTTGTAGCTGAGGTGTCTGTGTTCCCCGTTTGTGTTGCTTTATCTTTTTATAAAAAGAGATTGTTTCATATCAACCAAAGAGGGAGGTGTTCCTGCGTGGAGAGAGAGAGGGAGGGGGAGAGAGAGAGCGAGAGAGAGAGAGGGGAGAGAGAGAGAGAGAGGGAGAGAGAGAGAGAAAGGGAGAGAGAGAGAGTTAGGGAGAGATAGAGAGAAAGGGAGAGAGAGAGAGAGTGGGAGAGAGAGAGGGAAGGAGAGAGAGAGAGGGAGGGAGAGAGAGAGGTGTTCGTGCGTGAGAGAGAGGGGGGGAGAGAGAGAGAGAAGGAAAGAGAGAGAGAGCAAGAGCGTGCATGCGTGCGTGCGTGTGTGTGTGTGTGAATTTTCTAACACACGCACGTGCTCAGACATTCTCGTCTATATGCTTCCAGTTTTGCACGGATGCGCAAGTACCCACTCAACCACACACACACACACAAACACACACACACACACCCTTACACACACACACACACACACACACACACACACACACACACACACACACACACACACACACACACCCTTACACACACACACACCCTTACATACACACACACACACACACACACACACACACACACACACACACACACACACACACACACACACACACACACAAACAGAACTAGATGAACACGCACATCCTTATAATGCTTATTTGTTCCTAGATAGGTAATTTAGAAAGAGTGGTTTTGTTTTTCTTTTTTGCAAAGAAAAGACAGATTGTCAGACTGCCTCGACCATATTTTACGATTCCAACGGGCAGGTTGATTTCACTGACACAGCAGTGGACTTGATATCTGATGTGTCCTAAATTCAAACCTTGCCTGCGTTATGCGAATTGCCCTGTCCGCTGCACACTGTAATGTTGCCATCATGTTAGTGGTGTCAACTTAATGTTACAGAAGTCGGTCTATGAGTGACTGACAGAAAGCGAATGAAACGAAAGGTATGATGTAAACTGTGTGTGTGTAGGTGCGTGTTCTAAGTGTTTTCCCCAGTCACACACAACCCTCCATTCAGTCACCTCATCCACCTCTGCAAACAAAACAGTATATTTCAATATTTTATAATTAATCAGAATCCCTCAGTTCATCTTTTTCCAGCCAGATCAACAAACACATAACATAAATGTTCAACGTCCACGATACAACAGAAGGCAGGTAATCGTTTACTCAGTTCAGTTATTTTTCCTTCACAAGGAATCTTTCACTGCACCAACATTTCCCGGACAGTTCTCACAATTCAAGTTTCACAGCATCGTTGTTCATCATTCAGATTCAGTTCATCACTGTATTTAAACATATTTTTGTTACCGCTAAAAACAGGGGGGGGGGGGGGAGGAGGACGAATCTGAGGCGTCATTAAACGGACACGCCCAGGTATGCAGCAGAATCCTAACAGCTCAGGACCAGGGGCTGGATCACGCATGCACCCCTCAAACCATTGTCATACTGAAAACAACACTGGGTGTTCCAATCCACAAAAGCAAAATGAGCCAAAACACCTTACACAACAGTGTGAAAATGTAAAAAACCGCAGTGTGAAAATAATAACAGCGCATCTGTCACATTAAGTGAACTGTTTCACCTCTTTCTCTGTTCCTATCCATGGCCCTAGTGGCTATACTGCCTTGATGATAACATAGTGAACTCTTCCCGCTCTTCCTTTGTGCCTATGGCCCTAGTGGCTATACTGCCTTGATGATAACATAGCGAACTCTTTCCGCTCTTCCTTTGTGCCTATGGCCCTAGTGGCTATACTGCCTTGATGATAACATAGTGAACTCTTTCCGATCTTCCTTTGTGCCTATGGCCCCCCTGGTTATACTGCCTTGATGATAACATAGTGAACTCTTTCCCCTCTTCCTTTGTGCCTATGGCCCCACTAGTTATACTGCCTTGATGATAACATAGTGAACTCTTTCCCCTCTTCCTTTGTGCCTATGGCCCTAGTGGCTATATTGCCTTGATGATAACATAGTGAACTCTTTCCCTCTTCCTTTATGCCTATGGCCCCACTGGTTATACTGCCTTGATGATAACATAGTGAACTCCTTCCACTCTTCCTTTGTGCCTATGGCCCCACTGGTTAGACTGCCTTGATGATAACATAGTGAACTCTTTCCCCTATTCCTGTATCCCTATGGCCCCACTGGTTACACTGCCTTGATGATAACATAGTGAACTCTTTCCCCTCTTCCTGTATCCCTATGGCCCCTCTGGTTACACTGCCTTGTGATAACATAGTGAACTCTTTCCCCTCTTCCTGTATCCCTATGGCCCCTCTGGTTATACTGCCTTGATGATAACATAGTGAACTCTTTCCCCTCTTCCTGTATCCCTATGGCCCCTCTGGTTACACTGCCTTGATGATAACATAGTGAACTCTTTCCCCTCTTCCTGTATCCCTATGGCCCCATTGGTTAGACTGCCTTGATGATAACATAGTGAACTCTTTCCCCTCTTCCTGTATCCCTATGGCCCCTCTGGTTAGACTGCCTTGATGATAACATAGAGAACTCTTTCCTCTGTTCCTGTATCTCTATGGCCCCACTGGTTAGACTGCCTTGATGATAACATAGTGAACTCTTTCCTCTGTTCCTGTATCTCTATGGCCCCACTGGTTAGACTGCCTTGATGATAACATAGAGAACTATTTCCCCTCTTCCTGTATCCCTATGGCTCCACTGGTTAGACTGCCTTGATGATAACATAGTGAACTCTTTCCCTCTTCCTGTATCCCTATGGCCCCTCTGGTTAGACTGCCTTCATGATAACATAGTGAACTCTTTCCCCTCTTCCTGTATCCCTATGGCCCCTCTGGTTAGACTGCCTTCATGATAACATAGTGAACTTTTTCCCCTCTTCCTGTATCCCTATGGCCCCTCTGGTTAGACTGCCTTGATGATAACATAGTGATCTCTTTCCCCTCTTCCTGTATCCCTATGGCCCCTTTGGTTAGACTGCCTTGATGATAACATAGTGAACTATTTCCCCTCTTCCTGTATCCCTATGGCCCTACTGGTTACACTGCCTTGATGATAACAGAGTGAACTCTTTCCCCTCTTCCTGTATCCCTATGGCCCCTCTGGTTAGACTGCCTTGATGATAACAGAGTGAACTCTTTCCCCTCTTCCTTTGTGCCTATGGCCCCTCTGGTTAGACTGCCTTGATGATAACATAGTGAACTCTTTCCCCTCTTCCTTTGTGCCTATGGCCCCTCTGGTTATACTGCCTTGATGATAACGTAGTGAACTATTTCCCTCTTCCTGTATCCCTATGGCCCTACTGGTTACACTGCCTTGATGATAACATAGTGAACTCTTTCCCCTCTTCCTGTATCCCTATGGCCCCTCTGGTTAGACTGCCTTGATGATAACATAGTGAACTCTTTCCCCTCTTCCTGTATCCCTATGGCCCCTCTGGTTAGACTGCCTTGATGATAACAGAGTGAACTATTTCCCCTCTTCCTGTATCCCTATGACCCTACTGCTTACACTGCCTTGATGATAACATAGTGAAGTCTTTCCCCTCTTCCTGTATCCCTATGGCCCTACTGGTTACACTGCCTTGATGATAACATAGTGAACTATTTCCCCTCTTCCTGTATCCCTATGGCCCCTTGGTTAGACTGCCTTGATGATAACAGAGTGAACTCTTTCCCCTCTTCCTTTGTGCCTATGGCCCTACTGGTTACACTGCCTTGATGATAACATAGTGAACTCTTTCCCCTCTTCCTTTGTGCCTATGGCCCCTGTGGTTAGACTGCCTTAATGATAACATAGTGATCTCTTTCCCCTCTTCCTGTATCCCTATGGCCCTACTGGTTACACTGCCTTGATGATAACATAGTGAACTCTTTCCCCTCTTCCTGTATCTCTATGGCCCTACTGGTTACACTGCCTTGATGATAACAGAGTGAACTCTTTCCCCTCTTCCTTTGTGCCTATGGCCTCTCTGGTTAGACTGCCTTGATGATAACACAGTGAACTATTTCCCCTCTTCCTTTGTGCCTATGGCCCTACTGGTTACACTGCCTTGATGATAACATAGTGAACTCTTTCCCCTCTTCCTTTGTGCCTATGGCCCCTCTGGTTAGACTGCCTTTAATGATAACATAGTGATCTCTTTCCCCTCTTCCTGTATCCCTATGGCCCTACTGGTTACACTGCCTTGATGATAACATAGTGATCTCTTTCCCCTTTTCCTGTATCCCTATGGCCCTACTGGTTACACTGCCTTGATGATAACATAGTGATCTCTTTCCCCTTTTCCTGTATCCCTATGGCCCTACTGGTTACACTGCCTTGATGGTAGCATAGTGATCTCTTTCCCCTTTTCCTTTGTGCCTATTGCCCCACTGGTTAGACTGCCTTGATGATAACATAGCGAACTCTTTCCCTTTTCCTGTATCCCTATGGCCCTACTGGGCTTACACTGCCTTGATGATAACATAGTGATCTCTTTCCCCTCTTCCTTTGTGCCTATGGCCCCACTGGTTAGACTGCCTTGATGATAACATAGCGAACTCTTTCCGCTGTTCTTTTATCCCTATGACCCCAGTGGTTAGACTGCCTTGATGATAACGCCAGGGTCGTGGATTCGATCCTCATATGGGCCACAGTGTTTTGTGTGGGTTGGTTGGCTGTTCTGTTGCTGTTGTTTTTTGTTGTTGTTTTTTCTTTGTTGTTGTCGCTGTCATCATCGTTGTTGATATTGTTGTGTTGCTGCTATGTTTGTTGTCATTGTTGTTGTTGTTTTTGCTGATGTGTTTATTATCATTGTTGTTGTTTTTGTTATCATTATTGTTTTTGTTTTTGCTGATGTGTTTGTTGTTATTGTTGTTGTTTTTGCTGATGTGTTTGTTGTCATTGTTGTTGTTGTTTTTGCTGATGTGTTTGTTGTCATTGCTGTTGTTGTTTTTGCTGATGTGTTTGTTATCATTGTTGTTGTTGGTGGTGATGTTGATGTCGGTGTTGGTGTTTATGGTTTTTTTTCCAATTCACTATTATCTAATATGGTTATAGTTTCGATCAATGCGTTTCATTTTTATGTTTCATTTTTAGACTTATGTTATATGTGTATAGTAACGAAAACTAATCCCAAGACAGGTTTAGTGAGACATATTTTTACTGTCATTGAGTACCACAGTGTTTTGAAGTTAACCGTTGTTGATACAGCTGAAGACTTTAATTCTGATGAGTTGACTTGAATCCCATCCCATAACACGGAAACTGGTGCAGTTTGGGCTCTTTAGCAAGTTCCAAAAGTTATGGACAGTTATTAGAAATGTTCAATCGAGGCTCACACATTATATAACCATGCACAAGTGTGTTTCAGTGTTTTCATCACAACAGATTTGCAATGTTAAACACCAAGCTTTGTACAATGATATATTTCTTTCCTTGTATGTTCCACTTCTGTGTGGCCTATGTTTGTTTCTTAAGACTGCAGGAGACCGTTCGTTTGGTTACACCTCGTCGTCTGCATGGAATGAGTTGCCGACTGGTCTAAGAGATGTTCCAACCCTTCAAGCGTTCAAAAGAAAACTCTAAACACATTTGTTTCTGCCGGCATTTTCATAAGTATCCCCCCTTGTGTGTGTGTGTGTGTGTGTGTGTGTGTGTGTGTGTGTGTGTGTGTGTGTGTGTGTGTGTGTGTGTGTGTGTGTGTTTTGTGTGTGTTGTGTGCGTGTGTGTGTGTGTATGTGTGTTGTGTTGTGTGCGTGTGTGTGTGTGTATGTGTGTGTGTGTTGTGTGCGTGTGTGTGTGTATGTGTGTTGTGTTGTGTGTGTATGCATGTGTGTGTGTGTGTGTGTGTGTGTGTGTGTGTGTGTGTGTGTGTGTGTGTGTGTGTGTGTGTGTGTGTGTGTGTGTGTGATTGAAAAATGACGTTGTTGGTATGTGAGTGAGATTGTTTATGAAATAACGCAGTGAGTCGAACTGAGAATAGCGCCATACAAAAACTGTTTATTATTATTATTATTATTATTTTCCAAGGAGACGGAAAGGCTTAACATTAGTATTTTAGGACTAGGGGAAGGGAGATGGAAGGGGGCAGGCATGATAACATCAGGAGAATACACAGTGATATACTCTGGTGGTAATTCACATGAAAGAGGAGTAAGCATCATAATGGACAAAGACAAATCAAAAGCAGTTAAGGGATACTGAGCTGTGTCCGATAGAGTCTTGCTGGTCAAATTAGGAGGCAAACCATTTGATATCAACATCATTCAGGTGTATGCACCAACATCCGCAAGTACTCAGGAAGACATCGACAACTTCTACGAAGTATTAGAGATGGCCAAGGCCCAATGTAGATCACAAGAAGTTACAGTCATAATGGGAGATTTTAAATTAATGTTAAAGTGGGACAGGATAGGGTGGAGGATATAGTTGGACCTCATGGCCTTGGTACACAAAATGAAAGGGAAGGGAAACTTGTAGAATGGGCACAGATGAATGAGTTCATAGTAGGAAACACCTGGTTTGAGCAACCTAATAGAAGAAAATGGACTTGGATGAGTCCAGGAGATAAATACCCAAAATCAGATTGACTACATCCTGATCAAAAAAAGATTTAGAAATTCTTTACTGTCAGCAAAAACGCTACCAGTCGCAGACTGCAACAGTGACCACAATCCTGTAGTGGGAAGATTTAGACTGAAATTAAGGAAAAGGAAACAGACCAAAAGCAACATCAAACTAAACCTTGGACTCTAAAAGACAGATGAAGTGATACGTAAAAACATTAATGTACATGTTCAAAACAAATTCAGTGCTCTGGAAAACGTTAGTGTCAGTGAAGAACAATGGACAAAGTTGAGAAATTCGATAAATGAAGCTTGTGAAGAAATCCCTGAAGGTAGATAGAAAAGCAAAAAAGAGCTGGATGACTAATGAAATTTTGGGCTTGATGGAGGAAAGGATGAAGGCAAAGAGAAACAAGGAGATATACGGAAGGAATAGTTGCAATAAAGCTAAGGAAGCTTGGCTGAAAACAAAATGCAAAAAAATAGAAGACCGACACAAAACAGATCCTCATGCACATCAACCGGTTGCTAAAAATCGAAAGATGGCACGTTTATTATGGAAAAAGACAAAATATTAGACAGATGGGGAGAGTACATTAAAGACCTTTTTGAGGATGATAGAAACGAAGAACACATAAAAAAGAACTTTGAAGAAAGATGAAGTTAGAGCAGCATTAAAAAAATGAAATCAGGAAAAGCCCCAGGACCAGACAACATTACTACAGAGATGATTGAAGCCCTGGAGGAATTTGGCATAGAAAAAATAACAGTCTCCTAAATGAAATTTACGACACTGGAAAAATCCCCAAAGATATGTCAAAATCAATTTTCATTGCACTTCCAAAGAAGACAGGGGCTATAGAATGCGAACTCCATCGCACAATCAGTTTAATGAGTCATGTAACAAAAATCCTGTTAAGAATAATCATGATGAGGACAAGGAATAGAATCAAAAGAGAAATAGCAGAAGAACAGTGTGGATTTGTGGAAGGGAAAGGAACTATTAATGCCATATACATCCTAAGAAATATGATAGAGAGGTCAATTGAGATGAATAAGGATTTGTATTTATGCTTTTTTTTACTATACCAAAGCTTTCGATCGAGTAAGACATGAAGAATTGATCAACCAACTGGAGAGACTCGATGTTGATGGAAAAGATCTACGAATAATCAGAAATATGTACTGGGAACAAACAGCTGCAATGAGAATAAAAAACAATATAAGCTCTTTCCAAAACATCAAAAGAGGAGTCAGACAGGGTTGTGTTCTGTCACCAGATCTGTTTTCACTTTACAGCGAAAACATCATGAGAAACTTAGAAGAAGACCCTGGATTAAAGGTTGGAGGGAAAATGATAAACAGCAATCGATAGGCAGATGACACCGTGCAAATTGCAGAAAATGAAAGGGACCTACAAAACCTTGTGAATATACTAGAAATAGAAAGCAAAGGTAAGGGGTTGGAATTAAACAGCAGGAAGATTGAAGTCATGGTAATCAGTAAAAAACATGAAATCCCCTCATGCAAAATAACAGTAAATGGCACAACCTTGACACAGGTTGATAAGTTTAAATACCAGGGAACGATCATTTCATCAGACGGCAGATGCATATCAGAAATAGCCGGCAGAATCGGCCAAGCCAAAACAGCATTCAAGAAGATGAAAAGCATTCTTACCAACAAATGCCTATCAATTAACATCAGGAAGAGAGTTCTTGAATGTTATATAGAACCAATGCTGTTGTACGGATGTGAGGCGTGGACAGTCAACAAGCAAAGCCAGAACAAGATTGAGGCAACCGAGATGTGGTTTCTAAGAAGAATGTTGAGAGTTCCATGGACAGCAAAGAAAACAAACGAGACAGTCTTGAAGGAGGCAGACACAAGTAGATCATTCATAAGGAAGATTAGGAAAAGACAGGCAACATGTATAGGCCATTTTATGAGGAAGGGGGTGTTGGAGCACCTGGTCACAATGGGAAAGCTGGAGGGAAAGAGAGCACCAGGTAGACCCAGGGAGAAAATGCTAAACGGACTTGCAGAGTGGCTGAAGACGAGGAGGGTGGAGGAGATGCTTGGGGCAACAAGAGATAGAGACAGATGGAAGTCCATGATCGCCAACGCCATGCGGCAAGGCACCTGATGATGATTATTATTATTTTCCCATTACTTTGTTGTTGTTTTTTGTGTCCAAGGTTGTCATAGCCGAGGGGTGGCAATGGGGACAAGCTCCCATTGTCTATAAAATGCCCCTCACGGCGCACGTCTCCAATAGCCTCTGACAACTAAGTCCAGCTCCTAGCCTGCTCACGTGGCTTAGATATAAGCCCGGCTGAACTGCTACTACTGATAGGAGAAGGGGTGAAGGCGGGTTACTGGCGCCTGAAAACCAGTGCTTTGGGTAGATGGGGCTCATCAGTCTGGGAAGACAGCTCATCTAAGAGAAGGAAAACTCTGATTTCAAACCTCCGCTGCCTTGCGGCCATACCCACTCGTAGGAAAGGCTTCGGGAGTAAACCCTGAGGAAAAAATCCGGAGTCGGAGTCCCTAAGGCAGTTCGCCGTTGTCTACAACCTCGTTCTGGCAACTCCTGCGTCGCCCCTGGTACCAGGCATACAGGCCTCCGTCTTTCCCCTGGATTCTACTAGTGGCGAGGAGAGGGGGGATCTGCTGCATGGGCAACAGCTCGTCCTCCATATTCACTTGCCCAGGCCTGCACCTGGAGAGGTCACTCCAGCTTCGCTGGTAACACAGCATCGACACAACACGGAGAGTAGCAGATACCGGTTTAAACCTAGGCTTTTTTGGCGTACAGCCGGGCGTCAGGGGTTACTATCGACGGTGGGAGGAATCTTCGCATTCCATTGGGTAGCTACCGCCCGCCTCAAGCTGGGCAGCCCCCAGTCAGTAAGGTGTTACCCCGCCACAACCTGTTTGCTCCAATGGGTGCTAGGAGCTTAGAGGAAACTCGACAGGCAGGTTGTAAATACCAGGTACCAGGCAACACAAAGAAGAAAAAGAAGATGTCAGCTCTTCTGATATCAAGCTGGAATGTAAGGACAATGTGTCCTGGATTTGACAGCGACCTACAGCTGTTAGACGACACACGGAAGACGGCCGTGATAGACAGGGAGCTTCACCGACTCAACATCGACATCGCTGCATTACAGGAGACAAGGCTACCTGGGGACGGATCACTGCGTGAGAAGAACTACACGTTCTACTGGTAGGGGAAGAACCCAGAGGAGCCACGTATTCATGGTGTGGACTTCGCTGTAAAGAACTCCCTCCTAGCAACCGTAGAGCTCCCCACAGGAGGTACGGAGAGACTGCTCACTCTGAAAATGACGACCAGTTCAGGCACAGTCAACTTCATCTGTGCCTATGCCCCAACATTAAGCTCCTCACCCGACGTCAAGGACCAGTTCTGTGCGGCCCTGGATGTTGTTGTCAGAGGAGTTCCCAGCAAGGAAGGTCTCTTCATATTGGGAGACCTGAACGCACGCGTCGGTGCTGATTTTGAGGCCTGGCCAACCAGCATTGGACATCATGGTGTTGGGAAGCAAAATGAAAACGGTCAAAGACTCCTGGAACTTTGCTCTTACCACAAGCTGGCCATCACCAACACCTTCTTCAACAATAAGGAGAAGCACAAGGTGTCATGGCGCCACCCCAGATCCCACCACTGGCATCAGCTCGACCTCGTCTTAACAAGGAGGTCGGACCTTAACAACGTTCTCAACACAAGGAGTTTCCACAGCGCTGATTGCGACACAGACCACACCCTGGTACGCAGCAAGATCAAGCTTCTACCCAGAAGACTGCACCACTCAAAGAAGAGAGGTCACCCAAGGATTAATGCCTGTCGCACGTCCGATCCGACCAAGGCCAGAGAGTTTGTAGAAACCCTGAATGTAGCGCTCAAGAGTGGATCAGAGATCCAAAACGCTGAGGAAAAGTGGAATCACGTGAGGGACACAATCTATCAGTCTGCCCTGAGTATATTTGGGAAAAAAGAACGAAAGAATCCAGACTGGTTTGAGGCAAACTGGCAGGAAATGGAACCAGTGGTGGAAGCGAAACGCAAGGCTTTACATGCGTATAAAAACAATACCCAAACTACTCGTGACGCTTACAGAGCTGCCCGCAGCAAGGCCCAACAAACTGCTCGGCGATGCGCCAACGACTATTGGCTACAGTTGAGCGCAAGTATTCAGCAGTCTGCAGATTCAGGCAACACTGGCAGCATGTACGCTGGCATCAAACAAGCGACTGGTCCAGCAGCCTCCAAGTCAGCTCCCCTTAAGTCCAAAGCAGGAGAAAGCATCACAGACTCAGCAAAGCTGATGGAGAGATGGGTAGAGCACTACCTGGAGCTGTACTCCACGCAGAACTCTGTCACTGATGCTGCCCTGAATGCCATTGAGGACCTGCCCGTCATGGAGGAGTTGGATGCTGAGCCAAGCCTTGAAGAACAAAGCAAGGCGATTCACGGTTTGGCGACGGGAAAAGCCCCTGGTGAAGACGGAATACCTCCAGAGGTCATCAAGTGCGGGAAGCCTGCTCTTCTCAACGAGTTGCATGAACTTTTGTGCTTATGCTGGAAGGAAGGCTTCATTCCGAGAGACATGAGAGACGCCAGGATAGTGATCCTATATAAGAACAAGGGCGACCGCAGCGACTGTAATAATTATCGCGGAATCTCTCTCCTCAGCATTGTTGGGAAAGCATTCGCCAGAGTCATCTTAACCCGTCTTCAGAGGCTGGCAGCTCGCATCTACCCTGAGTCCCAGTGCGGCTTTAGGGCCATAAGATCGACCATCGACATGATCTTCTCTGTCCGGCAGCTACAGGAAAAGTGCCGCGAGCAGCACATGCCCCTTTGCCTCGCCTTCATCGATCTCACGAAAGCGTTCGACCTGGTCAGTCGAGTGATCTTTTCAAGCTTTTGAAGAAAATTGGCTGCCCCCCAAGACTATCAGCTGTCATCGAGTCTTTTCACGAGGATATGCATAGCACTGTGTGTTCTAATGGTGCCACTTCAGAGCCTTTTAGAATCAGCAGCGGAGTGAAACAGGGATGTGTTTTGGCCCCAACTCTGTTCGGAATCTTCTTCTCGATGTTGCTGACCTATGCCTTCTGCAGATCTGAAGAAGGGGTATATCTTCATACAAGGACCGATGGAAAGCTCTTCAACATTACCAGGCTTCGTTCCAAACCAAGGTGGAAAAGAAGACCATCAGAGAAGCTCTCTTCGCAGATGATGCTGCGCTGGCTTCCCACAGTGAACAAGATCTCCAGATGCTCGTTGATCGCTTCGACCACGCTTGCAGAGAGTTTGGTCTCACAATCAACTTGAAGAAAAGAAAACTGAGATCTTAGGCCAAGGCTGTGAAGAACCACCATCTCTACACATTGGAGACTACGACCTCAATACTGTCTACCAAGTTCAGTACTTGGGGTCCACCATAAGTGACAACCTCTCTCTGGATGCTGAAATCGGCGCCAGAATTGCGAAGGCCTCATCTGTTATGGCTAAACTGAACAAGCGGGTCTGGTCCAACAGCAGTCTCACTGCGAACACCAAAATGCAGGTGTACAGAGCATGTGTGTTGAGCACACTTCTCTACTCAAGTGAAGCCTGGACCACATACGCCAGCCAAGAAAAGAGGCTCAACATTTTCCATCTCCGCTGCTTGCGACGCATCCTCGGCATCCAATGGCAAGACAAGGTTACCAACACAGAGGTCCTCCGTCGTGCGGGCCTACAGACCATCTTTGCCCTTCTAAGCCAACGCCGACTACGCTGGCTTGGCCATGTGCGTCGAATTGAGGATGGACGCATACCTAAAGACGTTCTCTACGGCGAACTGGCAAACCGGAAGCGAACTCCAGGACGCCCACAGCTACGCTTTGTAGACGCATTCAAAAGGGACCTTAGAAGCTCAGGGATTGACCCAGGCTCTTGGGAGACTGGCGGAAGACAGGGCAGCGTGGCGGACAGCCGTTCAGCAAGGCGTTGTGAATGCGGAGAGGAGGAGAGCAGAAAGCGCAGATGAGAAAAGGGCTCTTCGCAAGCAACGTTCCAGAAACCAGACAATAGCGACTCAATTTGTATGTGGCAGATGTGACAGAGATTGCCACTCAAGAATCGGCCTGCACAGCCACAGCACAAAGTGCACGTCATGACCACATTGCCTCCTGGTGCAGGTTATCATCTCCTGAGATGTAAAGAGGCCGACGATTACTTTGTTTTGATAGGGTTTACTTTCAATGCAGTCTGAAGTTCTGTGTTCATTGTTTGTTCAGTAGGGATTCATCAAACTTGGGCAATTCCCTAAGCGCTTCACCCAAATCTGCCAGTGATACTATGGCAGATCACTACTTGATTGAGCACAAAACCCTACACGCTGGCAAGGTGTTGAAATGATCTGGGGGAAGCGACTCATGACACGCTGTTATCATCAGAATGGTTGGAACTTTCTTTTCCTTTTCTCCTTCTGTTGTTCGACATCTACATGGTCAGACAACAGCTGTCGAAGAATAGTCCTGTTTTTTCCATTGTTGATCAGTGGTGCTGTAGTAGCCATTAGTTTTCCTCCTGAGTCCTGTGGTGTGACAAGACGAGAGGAATCTCCATTAACAACAGACAGATCCTGGTACCTCTGAGTTCAGACCTATTGGCGCATTTAGATGGACAAGAACCATCAGAGCCAGCAAAACACTTCACACTGTGGTTTGCTTGTGTTTTATCCTTTTAGTTGTATGGCCCCCATTTTTGTGGTATGTTTTCGTTGACTGGCTGGGGTGATACAGTAGTGGATTTAACATATGCAATGTATCAAGTTCAATTCCAGCCAGCAACATAAAAAATGGATTGTTAGCTGCCCGTTTTAATGTTTTTGATCATTTTGTTGTTTCATAGGTACAGGTTCTCCCTTCACTCACACCAATCATCTGCTCCAGCGCAATGAAATATAAGGGATGTCTCGTTGTTGTTGTTTTCTTATTATGTTTTCTGTCTTTGTTTCTTTGCTGGTTTTGTGTAGGTGTGACAAAGGTCATTCGTGGGAAAATTTGTGCTTATCTTGTCTTGTGAGTGAAATACCTGTTCTTGTTGTCTTTCATCTGTTTTTGATTTCTGTTGGCTTGGACGCTGGCAATCATTTTGATTCAAACGACAGAATGTTTCAGATCCATGAACAATACAAAAACTCCTTTTTTCATGAAAACAGAAACATCAAAACAAAAACAGTATGGAACTATCCTGAAGGGGAAGCAGTCACATCAACAAACAGTTTCTACACACGGCTCAAAAACCTGACCTGCTAATACAACAGGAACAGTCCCCTTTTCTGTTACATCTATGCCAGTCGTGGGTTCTGCTACATTTACATCAAGCTCAAGATCAACAAGCTTTAGCAGAGGCGAGCGAAGAATGTGGCTATATATAGCTACTGATCATTCTGTTGATTAATACCAAACAATCAGAACACCTGCCTCTCGCCTTTCACTGACTGGTCACTCGACCTTTGTCATGACCAGACACTGAAAGATTGGAATTTGGAATTACCTGCATCAACCAGCTTGACTTGCCAGGTGTTCATTTCACCTCTGTCATCAGGATAAAATAGTATTTCAGCTTCAGTTTTACTCAAGACAGTCTTTCCACCACTTACACCACAGATGCCCTGTGATGGAAAAATATCCAGAATGATCATACATAAGCCATAAATGTGCACATAAACCCAAAGTGCTCGTAAGTTCTGAAGGTTCTACCTGACCTATGGGTTTTACATTATATTGTCTGTGCTTGTATCAGTTTGTTATTGAAACAAACGTAGGCTGTCCACGTGATATTCTTCTAAAACTTCTGAAACAACAATGAATTATCCAACCCAGCCCAACAAATCAGACTGCTAGACTCAAGGTCTATGCATCACACTTAGGCTGGCCAGTCCCAGGTTCCCGTGTATCCCACAGACTCCAGGTACACACCCATCACCACAAAGCATCACCTTACACACCTTCCACCCACAGTAAAAAGTACATGTGGCAATACAACTACATGTGTTAGACCACTTAATACTGTTAATATGAAGGAGTGAAGTGACAAACAGCATGGCGTTTGTACCTTGTCCCTAAAGATAGTTCCTTGTGTGATGTTACCATAGACAGAATGTTTTTGGTGTAGTAGTTTGAGTTACATGACGGCTGTGCTGTGTTTATTCTATAAATCGTCAATGTGTTATTCCTGTTTGCGAATCACAAAAGGATGAAATGATAATAATGTTGATAATAATAACAATAATAATGCTGTTAGTAATAACAATATAATGATGATGATGATGATGATGATGATGATGATAATGATGATGATGATGATGATAAAAATCATTATTATCATAATTATCATTATTTTAATTTTAATTTTAGTATTATTATTGTTATTGTCATTATATGACTATTATTATTGTTGTTATTATTGTTATTATTATTATTGTTGATATTATTATTATAAGGAAAACTTAACAAGAGAATAGAAAAGGTATGAAAAGCACTTGGTTATCGTAAATTTATTTCTTTTTCTCACGAAAAAATAAGAGAGTGGGGATATACCTCCTTATATAAAGATGATGAAAGGAGAAGACATACCGAATTTCCATCTATCTACCCTTAGAAAGACAAAATCCTAACAAATAGTGTCATCATGAAATCATTTACTTTTCAGTATCGCTGCCGACACAGGAGTGCTATCTACAGAAATGAGACAAAGAGAAAGGGACACCGAACTTCCATCAACCTACCCCCTGGAAAGTGAAAAGCGTAATGAATGGTGTCAACATGAAATGACATGCTCTTTAGAAGACACACTCACCCACCCACCTACCCACCCGCCCCCCCCCCCCCAAAAAAGAAAGAATAAAACGCCCCAGTTTCTTGGTGGGAGAATGTCGACAGGACGTGATAAGAAGGAATCATGACGTGATGACGTTCACTGAGTCATCTGTCAACACGACTGACGTCATGATCTGTCCAAAGGCTCGTTTCTTGCATGCTAGGTAGGCGAGATTCTCGCGAGGTACGCTAGGTAGGAGCTGTTCTTTTACTCAGCAGCAAGCGTGGCTAGATATTTGCCAGGTAAGGCTAGGTAGCATCGAGAGAATCTCCCCAGTGATGTAAAGATGACAGTGGGGCAAGTCATCTTTGTGTTTGACAACGACTGCACATGTATTGTGAAATAAGCGTTATACATTGGCTGAAAATCTACTTCAGCCTCACGTTCTTGTTATACCATAGTTTATTTCTAGCCACTCATCACTTACGTGTGAGCATGTTGACGTCTAACAGACAGGCTCCTGCTTCTGTGTGCTGTTTTTCATCACTTTTCTTTTTTTTTTTTTTTTTTTTTCTTTTTTTTTTTGTTTTTACCATTTTTAGTCCCAATTTCTGCGCCGTCTGTAAGACGTCAATCTCACGTTGTACATTCTGGCTCCACAACACACCACAGCTTTTAGTTTTAATGGTAGCCCTACCTTTTGGAATTTTGTGCCAGAAATTTTCTCTTTTCTCTCACTCTCTTTGTTTCTGCCTTGCTTCTTTGCAAGGTTCTGTCTGAACCCTGGAGTCATAGAGGGATGAGGTAGTAGACACCTGAATTAGTATTTATCCCCAAACCTGTAGGTCATGTGGGAGTGAGGTGGTATATGGTAGACACTTGAATTGTTGCAGGGATCAACATCATGAGAGTAAAGCCCATCTTCTCGCCTTGATTGCTTTACCATCCCCACCAGTAAACAGGGTCAGGTTTCCATTGACAGCTGTGTGAAATGGAAGCCACATACACAAGGTTTTTCCGAGCCGAGATTTGAACTCATGCAGTTAGATTTTGAAAGGCAGCAGGGATGTCTGCCTGTAAGCCAACCTTCCTGGCTGAAAACGGCACAGAGTGGGATGGTTAATCCATTTGTGACATCAATCACCATGGTGTACAAGTTTGCACAACAGATTAAAGAATGGAAAGGTGTGAGTTCGAATCCTGTTAGTCCTATCAAAATCATTGTGGGACTTTTTGGCCCTAACTGACTCCTACCCACAGTTCATCGTGTTAGTGCTCAGTGGGAAGAATGAAACCACACAGTTATTGTTATTCTTGTTTAAAGCCCAGCCGACTGCGTAGAGCCATCAAGGTTATAACCGCTTCAAAACATACAACCAGAAAAAAAGATAAGAAAAGAAAATTAAGTACATATATCAATGCGTTCGTGCACATAATCTACGGACATGCCCCTGGTGTTGACCACTCCGTCCAATTTATCGCACAGGGAATATAAAAACACACCTGAATACAAATATAAGCATAACTTAGAACTCCAAAACATATATAAAAGCAGGCATAAAGTACCTAAAATTGCTTCCACATATCTCACCTCCCAAGAGCGAAAAATGCACTTAATACATGTACTCAATTATCAATCCTAAGAAAAAGTATGCAAGACTTTATCGAACACATACAGGTAAATGGACCAGCAAGGCAGAAATTGATAGGTAGAAATGACAGAAAGCAAAGCAACAAGGCAGAAACAAAGAGAGTGACAGAAAAGAGGACATTTCTATCACAGAATTTCCATACCATTTATATTGAAAGAGCCCCCGGCATCCCAACACGAGGAACCACCCAGTTGAGTCTCATCCACTTCACAGATCCGTCATTGGGGTTGTTGTTGAAATTATTTATTTATTTATTTATTTATTTGTATATTTATTTATGTGTATATTTATGTATTTATTTATTTATATGTGTGTTTATTTGTTTATGTATTTACTTATGTATCTATTTATTCATTTATTTATTTATTTATTCGTTCATTCATTTATTTATTCATTTCTACATTTAAATTTGTTTCTTTCTTTCTTCATTTATTTATTTTTACGTTTATTTCTTTATTTTTTTTATCATTTACTTAATTTAGTTATTTATCTATTTACTTATTTTTATATCTGTCTATCTATCTATCTATCTATCTGTCTGTCTGTCTATATATCTATCTATCTATCTATCTGTCTGTCTGTCTGTCTGTCTGTCTATCTATCTATCTATCTATCTATCTGTCTGTCTGTCTATCTATCTATCTATCTATCTATCTATCTATCTGTCTGTCTGTCTGTCTGTCTGTCTATCTATCTATCTATTTATCTATCATGTTTCTATTCATTTACTCTGTCTTTCTGTTCCCCTTTTTGCTGTGAGAAATTCAAGGAGACAATGTTTAGTAACAATATTGCGTCATCCATATTCTCCTTGTTTCAATGTCTGTGTGCAGTTTTATTGTACTCTCTCAGTATTGTATTCATTTCATTTATTTTGTCGTCACAGTGGATTTAACCCTGTAAAAGTGTGGACTGCACTCCCCAGGGATAATGTGTCGCCGCCATGCTACGCCACCGTTTTTCTTCGTTTAGTTCAGTATGCGTGTGTTCCTGTTTATCTATGAAAATGGATTTTGCCCCAGAATTTCGCCAGGGTCAAGTCCTTTGTAGCCGTAGGATATTTAATGTGTACCGACTGCGTGTGACACAGGAGACCTCAGATTATCGTCTGGTCCGAAAAACCAGCACCTAAGATCTAGTGAAGGGGAGGGGAGGAGGGTAAAAATATATCTGTCCCACCTGTAATTTGAGTCCAGGTTTCTGGCGTTCTGGGCGATGCTGTAACCACTAAGCCTCTTAGTCTTTTGTTGACGTCAGAAAGTGGATTTTCCTACAGAAAGTTGAAAGTTGTCAGGGACATGGTTTTTGTTGCTGTGGAATCTTTAACATGTGTAAAGTTAACAAGAAACACCATGAGGGTGCAGATGGGACCAGGAGCACCAATGCCTGACCACTCTCAGGACAATCATGTCCCAAGTTCCCGACGCCAAACGACAGTCATTTCTTCAATCAAAGGGGGGCTGTCCATGCGTTGCATGGCCCATTTGGACCCAGTCATCAGTCACTTGTGTGTGTGTGTGTGTGTGTGTGTGTGTGTGTGTGTGTGTGTGTGTGTGTGTGTGTGTGTGAGAGAGAGAGAGAGAGAGAGAGAGTGTGTGTGTGTGTATGTGCGTCTCTCTCTCTCTCTCTCTCTCTCTCTCTCACACACACACACACACACACACACACACACACACACACACAAAGATAACTGATGACTGGGTCCGAATGGGCCATCTTTATCATGTGCTAAGTGTATGTTACGGAGAGGTGCTTGCTTTACTTCCTGTCACAGACTTCTTCTTTGATTCGTATTGTACACGGTCAGGCCACATCTTTCCAGCGCCTGTGAGCTGTCCAGTTAAGTCAAATAAGGATATATATTTATGTTTTCTTGATTATACCGAGGCTTTTGACTGGCAAGACACGAAGAATTGATCCATCATCTGGGAAAGCTCAACACTGATGAAAAAGATCCAAGGATGATAAGGAATATGTATTTTGGAAACAAACATCAACAATGAGAGTAGAATAACAATAAAACCTCTTTCCAAAATATCAAAAGAGGTGTTATGCAAGGATGTGTTCTGTAACTAGATTTGTTTTCACTTTACAGCAAACCCATTATAAGAAACCTAGAAAAAAGTCCTGGAGGAAAAATGATAAAAAAAAAAAAAAGATTCGTCATGCAGGTGTTACTGTTATTGCAGAAAAGGGAAAAGACCTACAAAATCTTGTGAATATAATAGAAATGAAAAGCAAAGAGAAAGAGCTAGACCTAAATAGTATGAAGACTGAAGTCATGGTAACCAATAAACACACACACACACACACACACACACACACACACACACACGCACGCACGCACACACACACACACACACACACACACACACACACACACACACGCACACACACACACACACACACACACACACAAGAAATCCCTCATGCAAAAAACAACAGCAAATGGCACAACACTCAGATAAGTTGATAAGTTCAAATATTTGGAAACAGTCATCTCACCAGACGGCAGATTAGAAATATCCAGTAGAACTGGCAAGCTAAAATAGCATTTAAGAAAATGAAAAGCATTCTTATCAACAAATGCCTATCAATTAATATGAGGAAGATACCCCCCTGCTGTCGCCATTTTTTTTTACTTATATAAAAATTTGTCTTCCTTCGGGAATCGAACCTGTGCATCCTAATGGTCATGTTTTTCAAGGTAAAGTCACCTTGTGACGGATGTCTTAATCACCTGGCAATTGGTCACCAGCAACATATGGGGAAATTCAAGCCTTATGAAGTTCACTTTTGTTCCTCCTGGTCCTGATCCATCTGGAGCTTTTTTTTCCGCTGATTCTGCCATTGCCTTTAGGGCTCTGGTCTTCTCTCTCTCTCTCTCTCTCTCTCTCTCTCTCTCTCTCTCTCTCTCTCTCTCTCTCTCTCTCTCTCTCTCTCTCTCTGAACTCGAGAGCTGCTTCATGAGATTATAGGCTGATGTGTCTATCAACCACCTTGCTCCAATCTCTACCCCGATGACTTTGGCTTGAAAGCCAGATGTCCCGAAGTTGCTGGCTAGGCTGACGTACTTTTCAGTCTTGTTGATATGGGCTTCCTCCATTCTACTTTTGTATGGCACAGTTGGTTCGATTAGAATTAGAATATTTGGATGAAATGGAGTGGAGAGCTATGTCCAGACTCATGCCATTCTTGCCGATGATTTCTGGGTGTTTTTTCCATTTGTGGGAGATCTGTTGTTCACTCACAGTCATCTGCTTCACCCAGCAGACCCTGCTTCCACGCTGTGGGTGTCACATCTTTTTCAGGCCACATTTTCCTGCCTCCTGCTTCATTCAAAATACTAGTGCCGTACAGTTCCCATGAGCCTGACATATAAAGCCACCATGGGGCCACGAACCAGGAAAGACGTGCCGCTGGGTTACTTGACTGGACTTCAACAGTGCTTGTTCTGATCCACCTTACCGAGGACACTGTCTACTAAGCCCCCAACTAACGACAGTAATCAGTCAGCCACAAGCCGGATCGAGGGAGAGACTCCATGAACCACTGACACAAAAGACACTAACTTGAATTCATTTCAAGTAGTAGAGGAAACTGAAATTGACGAGATCAGAGTATGATGGTACATTGAATCCGGGACAGTGTCCATGATGTTTTAATGATTGATGATGTAATGATAATGGGGATGATGATCATGGTGCTGTGAAATTCCATTTAGGAATGAGACTGCGTCACAGGACTGCACTCTTCACTTACTATCATACAACTCCCTGTCGTCAACCAGGCCTGAGAGATACAGACACCTCCAGTGTTGGCCAGGAACAATGAACAACACTGTCAGTAATCATCATCATCAAGTGCCCTGCCGCATGGCGTTAGCGATCATGGCCCTCCATGTGAATCTGTCCCTTGCTGCCGCAAACACATCTTCCACCCCCTCCGTCCTCAGCCACCCCGCAAGTCCGTCCAATATTTTCTCCCTGGGTCTACCTGGTACTCTCTTTCCCTCCACCTTTCCTGTTGTGACCAAGTGCTCTAATTCCCCTTTCCTCATAAAATTGCCTATAAATATTGTCTTTTCCTCATCTTCCTTATCAATGATCTTGTGTCTGCCATCATCAGGACTGTCTCGTTTGTTTTCTTTGCTGTCCATGGAACTCTCAACATTCTTCTTAGAAACCACATCTCGGCTGCCTCAATCTTGTTCTGGCTTTGCTTGTTGACTTCCACGCCTCACAACCGTATAACATTATCGGTTCTATATAACATTCAAGAACTCTCTTCCTGATGTTAACTGATAGGCATTTGTTGGTAAGAATGCTTTTCATCTTCTTGAATGCTGTTTTGGCTTGGCCGATTCTGCTGGCTATTTCTGATGTGCATCAGCCGTCTGGTGAGATGATCCCAGATATTTAAACTTATCAACCAGCTGTCAGTAAAGCATGCATAAAATGGATGAGAATCGACTGCGTGGTCCCAGTCTTCCCACTTAGAACAGAGTTCGCTCAGGTATGCTCAGAGGTACACTCATAACATTTTTGTACAGGGGTTAGTCAGGGCTGAAAATCCCATATACCATTGCATAATCATTCTGGCACAGTGAAGGAATCCACGGTTTTATCAACGGACATTTCTTTGTACTCCTAAAGACAGGCAGAGATGGACACAACCCAATTTCACATTACATTGGCTTTTTCTTGTGTTCAGTTGCCCCTGATATAAAACTGAAAACAAAGAAACAAAAACACGAACGAACAAAGAAACACAAGGAAAATCAAAAGCAAACAAACAACACACCCTATTTCAGTTTCAGTTTCAGTTTCTCAAGTTGTTGTAAGGATCACTTCGAAATTAGGTTCTGCCGGAACAAAAACCCCAAAAAATAAAAGCTAACAAAAAACAGCTTTTCTTTTTATCATAAATAAGACAGAAAGAAAGGTAACAGAACACAGTCTACCACAATCCTAGAGCAGATGGATGGCATCAAAGCTGTGGTTTGACTGTCGCGATAGTCAAGTAGGTGGGGACTCTTTCAGTATAAATAGTCTCCCCACCTTCTGGAAATTCTGTGCTAGAAATTTCCTCTTTTCTGTCACTCTCTTTGTTTCTGCCCTGTATTCAGGTGTGCTTTTTAAATCTCCCCTGTGTGATAAATTGGACAGAGTGGTCAACGCCGGGGGGTGTCCTTAGATTATGTGCACGAATGCATTGATATGTGTACTGAATTTTCTTTTCTTTTTTTTCCTGTTGAAGTTTTGTATGTTTTGAACGATTTCAGTCCTGATATGACTACGCAGTCGGCTGGGCTTTAAGCATCAATAACAATAACAATAACAAGCAGGTAAAAGTCAGACGTCCAAATGGAAGGTCCTGGGGTCGATCCACCCAGACACCTCCACCTGGTGGGTAAGAGACAGGATTTTTTCCCTTTCTTCCAGATCAACATAATTTTATGTGCAGATCTACCAGTGTCTAAATCCCTTCGCGTGAATACGTAGGCAGAATATGGACTATGCACGTTAAAGATCCTGCAAATCATGTAAATGGCTGGCTTATGGAAAATAAGAAAACACAGCATGCATGTCACCTAACGACGGAGTATGCAGACTGTGCAGCAACATACCACCTGCACAGTGTGTGCAAAACATCGTGTATAGAAGAAATGGAAGAAGATGACAAGCATTCTTACCAACAAATGCCTATCAATTAACGTCAGGAAGAGAGTTCTTGAATGTTACATAGAACCAATACTGTTGTACGGATGCGAGGCGTGGACAGTCAACAAACAAAACCAG
>JAPXFY010004484.1:7500-12500 GCA_030674185.1 Monoplex corrugatus | reverse complement strand
TTACAGGGTACGGATAATCCCATATGCGATATTACCACAAATGCCATGGCCCAGCAAATACCAACAGCCTGCACGCTTGCCAGGAAAAATAACCACAGGTGCCCCAACTGAAAACTGAAAGTTCGATTTCAGCGTTGTCGAACGGTGTTATAACCAACTTCATCAAGTGGTCAGGACATTGATCTACCAACTGAGAGGTTTGAGTTCGAGACTGCTTGAATACCGCCTGGTGGGTAAATTTTTTTTTATCAACTTTTTTTAGTTCGTTTTTTGTTTTACGCTGAACAGACATCAACATACGACGTGGTAATGAAAAATGATATCAAGAAGAAGAAGGAGGAGGAAGAGAAGAAGGAGAAGAAAAAAAAGAAGAAGAAGAAGAAGAAAGAAAGAAAGAAAGAAAGAAAAAAGAAAAAAAACGAGGAGGAAGAAGAAGAAGGGAAAAGAAAAAGAAGAAGAAGAAAAAGAAGAAGTAAGAAGAAGAAGAAGAAGAAGAACAACAGCAACAACAACAACAACAACAAGAACAACAACAACAAAAAGAAGAAGAAGAAGAATTCCAGTTTGGTCTTCTTTCAGCTTGCGCTGAAACTGTGCTGCACACATACACAGGATTTCGTTTAAAAGTCTCACCCGTAAAGTTTGTTTTGTGCAAGCTTTAGCGAAAAGACATAATTTAACACACTCTTGCTCTGGCGTGGGAAAAATAAAAAATAAAAATAGACAACAGCAGAAGGGCATCCAGGAGTCATGACCTGGATGTGGCCCGGCCCCCCGAGAGTGTAAGGAATTCAGGGCCGAAACACTTGTCTAAAGGGGGTTACTTCTCTGAAGACCTTCTGTTGTCTAGCTCTCCCTAGAGTTTCTTTCTACCTGCACATGGTCAATCCATTGACTTCCGGGAATAGTTCGGAGGACATTCGGGAAAGACCGAAGGACACTGGGAAAGACTAGATCTGCGGGCTTTGTGGGTTGGCTTCCCACCTTGCCTTTGATAACATGCCACGAGTTCTTTAAATGAAAGATGCTCCCAGGATTCACCGAAAGGGGGAGAGAATGATGAATCCATCGGCACTGACTCCATCACGACTGGAAACGCACAACGGATCATGATTAATGACCAGATGGAATTTCCGTGTGCGTGTGGAAGGAGATTCACCACCAAACGCGGCATGAAGATCCACAGGACAAAAATGGGCTGTTTGAAGACACATACGAACCAGCAGCAGCGCACTGCGATAGCAGGTGAGACGTTGGATGACCAAGGCCAGGATTTAAACCATAGTGCCAAGGACATCCACGCTGACGGTTCTGATGCGGATTTTGCACAAGCTCTTAACGCCAAACGTGGAAAACTCAATTTGCCGCCTGCCGGTGCAAAAGAACAATGGGAGAAATTAGATGAGGAACTTGTCCTTAAGCTGAATGCGCTAATAGGGAACAGTACGCTGGAACACAAACTTGACACATACGGAGACATCATATACTCTATCTACAGGGACACTTATGGAGTGAAGCAGCCAAAGACAAAAACGCCTCCCCAGAAATCCAGAAGACAGCAACAGATGGAGAGCATCCGGAGGGAGAAAAGGAAGCTTAAAAAGCGAATGAAAACTGCCTCAGAATTCGAGAAGCAAGGGCTCCTGGAACTCTGGAAAGATCTGAAGGCCAAACACAATGCTCTCAGCAAAGTGGAATCAGCAAGGCGAAGAAAGAGCAAAAAGAAGAAGACTCAAGATCGTTTCTTCAAAGATCCCTTTGACTTTGCAAGAAAGCTGTTTGAACAACCCAAATCAGGGACTCTCACAGTGGGCAAGGAAACCCTAGAGCAGCATCTCAGGGAAACATATTCCGATTCTCAGCGCGAGGCACCACTTGAAATCCAGAATCTGGTTTGGCCTGCAGTGCCAGAAGGAAAATTCAATAACAAACCACCAACACTGGATGAAGTGAAGAACGTAGTAAAGAAAGCCAGAGCCAAGTCAGCACCTGGACCAAACGGAATACCATACCTGCTCTACAAGAAATGCCCAAAAGTGCTCGAGTGGCTCCACAAGATGATTCGATCAGCATGGAGGAACCAGAAGATCAGCGACCAATGGATGAGAGCTGAAGGAGTGTACATTCCGAAGGAGCAGAACTCCAGCAGCATCAATCAGTTCAGGCCAATATCACTTCTGAACGTCGAGGGGAAAATCTTCTTCTCTGTTATGGCAGCAAGATTGACAAAATACCTGACTGAAAACAAGTATCTGGATATGTCAGTCCAAAAGGGAGGCATACCAGGAATGCCTGGATGCTTGGAACATGCCACGTTGATTTGGGATGCCATCCAAAAAGCAAGAACAGAGAAGAGAGACATTGACGTAGTTTGGCTTGATCTGGCGAATGCATATGGATCAGTTCCACACGATATGATCCAGCTGGCTCTTAAAATGTATCACATCCCAGAAAACATCCGAACAATGCTGAGGAAGTATTTCCAAGGGTTCTCAATGCGGTTCTCTACCAAAGAATACACCACGGACTGGATAGACCTAGAGGTGGGCATTGCAATGGGCTGTGCAATCTCTCCCATACTGTTCGTGTTGGCAATGGAAGTCATCTTGAAAGCTGCAATGAAGAATTCAGGTCCAGTGAATCTGGGAGATGGATACCAAATGCCTCCTCTGAAAGCTTTCATGGATGACACAACAGTCTTGTCCACGGATGAGGAAGAGACACACCAAATCTTAAAGCAGCTGGATGAGCTGGTGGCCTCTTCAAGAATGAGGTTCAAACCTAAGAAATCCCGAAGTCTCTCACTGCGAAAAGGAAAAGTGGCAGATTCAGTAAAATTCATGGTAGCCAACCAAGCCATCCCCACTGTCACAGAAGAGCCAGTAAAAAGTCTCGGAAGATGGTATGATGACTCCCTGAAAGACACACAAAGGGGATGTGAAACCAAGCAAACAGCAGAAGAAGGCCTGAAGAAAATAGATAACTGCGGACTGCCAGGCAAATACAAAGTCTGGTGTCTACAGTTCATGCTGATACCAAAGCTGCTGTGGCCACTGCTAATCTATGACATTTGCACCAGCACAGTCGAAGCGATGGAAGCCAAAATCAACAAATACACAAGAAAATGGCTCGGTGTCCCACCTGGTCTCACTGATGTTGCATTCTACTGTCGTCAAGCAATGCTGAAGCTACCTCTCAAATCCATAGTGGAGGAATACAAAGTTGGAAAAGCAAGACTGTTGAGCATG
The DNA here is from genome assembly GCA_030674185.1 of Monoplex corrugatus. Taxonomy (NCBI): domain Eukaryota; kingdom Metazoa; phylum Mollusca; class Gastropoda; order Littorinimorpha; family Ranellidae; genus Monoplex; species Monoplex corrugatus. Next base: position 9,252 of record JAPXFY010004484.1, on the reverse strand, counting down.
CTGGAGGAATCGGAAGACAATATCGTGAGATCAGTTCATCCAAAGCTGAGAACTGGCAGAAAGTGGAAAGTCCAAGAGGCTGTAAACAATGCCAAGAGAAACCTCAGCATCAAAGAAATAATTGGACACACACAAACCAACAGACAGGGACTGGGAGCAACAAAAATGCAGTGGTGGTCCAAAGCCAAAGGGAAGGAAAAAAGAGACATGATCATACAGGAGTTGAAGGAAGAAGAAGATGTCAAAAGAGTGCAGAAGGCAGTCCAGCAAGGTCAACAGGGGCAATGGACAACATGGGACAGTGCACTCCAAAGAAGTCTCAGTTGGAACGATATGTGGCACATGGCTCCTCTAAGGATAAGCTTCCTCCTCAGATCTGTATATGACCTGCTCCCCTCGAATGCAAACTTAGTGAAATGGGGGAAATCAGACGACCCAGCATGTCCGCTCTGTCAGAAGAAACAAACAGTGGAACATGTCCTAAGCTCTTGCAAAGTAGCGCTAGCCCAAGGAAGGTATACATGGAGGCACAACCAAGTTCTGAAAGTGATCACGGACGTGGTTAGCGAAAAAAACCATGACCCCAAACGCACCAATTGCTATGACAACGTTCTACAAAGCAGGAGGGAAACAGGTCTGGCCCGAAAGTGCAATGACAACCAGCACATTGCCAAAGGGTCTTCTGGATGGAGCAGTCGACTGGGAGTGTACAGCAGACCTCCCAGAGTGGAGAAATTACCCAGATGTCATCAGCAAGACAGGCATGAGACCAGACATCGCTCTCCACTCTGACTCCTCGAAACAAGTGATTCTGATAGAACTCACTGTGCCATACGAAAGCAGAATGGAAGAAGCACATATCTACAAGACCGAAAAATACGCCGGTCTTGCCAGCACCCTGAAGAAAGCAGGTCTGCGGGTCAAAATCTTCGCCATAGAGGTCGGGGCAAGAGGGTTTGTGGGCACCTCCGCTTATGATCTCATGAAACAACTCGCCATTTCTGGGAAGAAGAGGACTAGAGCCCTTAAAGCGATGGCAGAGGCAGCAGAAAGGAGCTCAAGCTGGATCTGGGCAAGGAGGAACCAAAAGTGAACTTCATAAGGATTAAATTCCCTACAGATGATGTGTGCCCCGTTAGCACATTGGTAAAACCGCGTACCGCAGTTCTGAAGCGCAGAATCGCCCAGGTTCGCTCCCCGGCGTGGGAAAATAAAAAATAAAAATAGACAACAGCAGAAGGGCATCCAGGAGTCATGACCTGGATGTGGCCCGGCCCCCCGAGAGTGTAAGGAATTCAGGGCCGAAACACTTGTCTAAAGGGGGTTACTTCTCTGAAGACCTTCTGTTGTCTAGCTCTCCCTAGAGTTTCTTTCTACCTAACCGCCTCCGTGGCCTAATGGATAAGGCATCGGCCTCCTAAACGCCGGATCGGCTGACTGGTAGTGTGCAAGCCGGGGATTGCGGGTTCGAGTCCCGTCGGAGGTGCGGATTTTTTTTTTCACTCTTCGAGGGCTGCACTTCTCACAAATCCTAAAATACGATTTGGGTTTTATGTGCCAGGCATTTTTTTTTTTTTTTGCTTTTTTTCTTTTTCTTTCTTCTTTTTTTTTTTTTGCCAGTCAACACAGCATCATAATTATTTGCCATGCCACGTGGCGTTGGCCATTATGGCCTTCCGTACGAATCTATCTTTTTCTCGCTGCAAGTGTATCTCCTACTTTTTCTCCTACTTTTGTCCAATATTTTCTCCC
>JAPXFY010004484.1:0-2500 GCA_030674185.1 Monoplex corrugatus | reverse complement strand
AGAAGAAGAAGAAGAAGAAGAAGAAGAAGAACAACAACAACAACAACAACAACAAAAGAAGAAGAAGAAGAATTCCAGTTTGGTCTTCTTTCAGCTTGCGCTGAAAACTGTGCTGCACACATACACGGAATTTCGCTTAAAAGTCTCACCCGTAATGTTTGTTTTGTGCAAGCTTTAGCGAAAAGACATAATTTAACACACATTCATAACCGCCTCCGTGGCCTAATGGATAAGGAATCGGCCACCTAAACGCCGGATCGGCTGACTGGTAGTGTGCAAGCGGGGATTGCGGGTTTCGAGTCCCGTCGGAGGTGCGGATTTTTTTTTAATACCCGTTCACGTGCTGCACTTCTCACAAATCCTTGAATACGAGTGGAGTTTTATGTGCTAGGCTTTTTTTGGGGGGGGGAGGGGGGGATGTTGTTTTGTGGGTTTTTATGTTTTTTTTTAATTATCATCATTTATCGGCATCACAATCATGTGCTTTGCTGCATGGCGTTGGCGATCATGGGCTTTCCATACGATCTTTGTCGCTGCAAGTTATATCTCCTGCCTTTTCTGTCTCCACCCACACTGCAAAACTAATATTTCTTCCCTACCTGGAGCTCTTTTTTTTCCTCTAGCTTTCCTGTTGTGACCAGGTGCTCAAATTTCTCTTGCCTCATAAGAATGTCCTATAAACATTGCTAGTCTTTTCCTAATTCAAAAACTCATACGTAACCGCCTCCGTGGCCTAATGGATAAGGCATCGGCCTCCTAAACACCGGATCGGCTGACTGGTAGTGTGCAAGCCGGGGATTGCGGGTTCGAGTCCCGTCGGAGGTGCGGATGTTTTTTTGTTTTGTTTTTTTAACCTGTTCGGGGTTGTATTTCCCACAAAACCTGAAAAACGAAAGGGTTTCAGATCTACGTGCTAGGTTTTTCTATTATTTTCGCCAATCATTATCATCATCATCATCATCATAATCATCATCATCATCATCATCATCATCATGTGCTATATGGTGTTGGTGATATTGGTCTTCCATACAATCTTTTGTCGCTGCAAGTGTATCTCCTGCCTTTTCTGTCCCCATCCACTTTGCAAAACCGTCTGATATTTTTTCCCTGGGTCTACCTGGCGCTCTTTTTCCTCTATTTTGTGTATGTGTGTGTGTGCCTGCGTGCGTGCGTGCATGCGTGTGTGTGTGTGTGTTGTGTGTGTGTGTGTGTGTGTGTGTGTGACTAGGTGCTCAAATTTCTTTTGCCTCATAAAATGTCCTATAAATGTTGCTTGCACTTTCCTGATCTTCTTCGTGAATGTTCTTTTTGTCTTTGCTCCTTTCAAGACTGTCTCGTTTGTTTTCTTTCTTGTCCATGGAACTCAGGAAACACTGCTTTCTTGCTCAGGGATCTGGAATAATGATAATCATCATCATCATCATTATGATAATAATAGTGATGATGATGATGATGATGATGATGATGATGATGATGATGATGATGATGATGATGATGATGTCTATAATAATAATAATAATTACAATATTAACAACAATAATTTGATGAGGAGGAGGAGGTTAAGAAGACTTCACACTTCAGAACACTTTATTACTCAAAGGAAAGTAGCATTAGGTCCCATTGGACCTGTTTTACAGCTAGAAGAAGAAGAAGAAGAAAGAAAGAAAGAAAGAAAGAAGAAAGAGAAAGAAGAAAGAAAGAAAGAAGAAAGAATTCCATATGCATAGCACGAACAGTCAATCTTCAGTCTTCACTCACCTTGCTCCGAATGTGTGCTGCACACATACAGGAATTTCGCTTTAAAGTCGGATCCATGAGTTGTGTTTTGTGCAGGCTTTAGCGAAAAGACATAATTTAACAACAGTTCGTAACCGCCTCCGTGGCCTAATGGATAAGGCATCGGCCTCCTAAACACCGGATCGGCTGACTGGTAGTGTGCAAGCCGGGGATTGCGGGTTCGAGTCCCGTCGGAGGTGCGGATTTTTTTTTGATTTTTTTTTAATATATATATATATTTATATATATACCCATTCGGAGGTTGCACTTCCCACAAACCCTGGAAATGAGTAGGTTTTACGTGCCAGCCGTTCTTTCTTTCTACCAAAGGACATAACTCTTGAGAGTCACGTGAGAATTATCTCCCATGTGTGGAACTTCTCAAATCTTACACAGTTTGCGCTACCCATTCAGCTAGTATAGAAGCAGATACAAAGCACACAAAAAAACCGTAAGCTCATAACACTTTCTTTCTTTCTATTTTTTTCGCCAGTCATCATCATCATCATCGTCGTCGTCATCATCATCATCATCATGTGCCATGCCGTATGGTGTTGATGATCACGGTCTTTCGTTCAATCTTTTGTCGCTGGTCACATGTATCAATTGCATTTTTGACTCTAAGGAAATGCGATGTGCATAAGCAATTTTCTGACTGACTGATTGATTGATTTGGTTCAGTTTTTACGTCGACACCCCCCTCAGGTGATATGGTCGACAGGGA
>JAPXFY010004483.1:5000-17865 GCA_030674185.1 Monoplex corrugatus | reverse complement strand
TATATAAATTAGAAAAGCCCCCACCCCCTTCCCTAATTTTCCTAGGAGGGTTATGCCCCGTCGGCCATATAAACCTGAGGTAGGTGTCGACCTAAAAACTGAACTAAATTAATCAATCAATCACCGTCACACCCGTGTTTGGGTAAATTTGAAACCGCCGTGCCGCCATTTGTAAAGGGACCCACTACTGCATGTAGGTGCTAAGTAGGCGACTTTGGTCATTGCAAAGAATACTGACTAAGTTTTCTTTTACCTGTTATCTCTAGTCAGAATAATGTAACTACACACAAAAAAAAACCACCCCCCACCCCGCGGGGCGCGGGCGCGCGCACACAAAAAACTTTATACCGCACACAATACCTCACACACACACCACGCACCACACACACACGCTTTCACATACACAAAATCACACGCGGCACACCACACCCCACCCCACACCCCCCACTCAACACCCACAACAAAAACACACATACACACACACACTACACACATACATACACACACACACACACACACACACACACACACACACACACACTGGACAGAGCAGCAAGGAAGTTTCAGTTTTTTGTCCTAATTTTTGTATCTGGTGTTTGTTTGTTTGTGATCTTACTCTTGACAAAGGCCAGTTGGCCGAAAATTTGCGCCTGTCTTGTCTTGTATTAAATACACGTTCTTATTCTTTTTTTCGTGGAGTTTTTGTTGTTTGTTTGTTTGTTTGTTTTTTGTTTTTTTTGTTTGTTTTTTTTTGGTTTTTGTTTTTTGTTTTCATGGTTCCTGTTTGCTTGAACGCGGGCAGTCAGATTTGTTTTGGTTTTGAGCAAAACAAGTTCAGCATGTAGTGCAAACTGAAACAAACACAAGGGTTCAGGCAATCACAATATGGCGGCCCAGTGTTTTCAGCGGCAGAGCCTTGTGGTGTGTCTATATTTTAAAAAAATCGGTGGACCCCAACAATGAAAGTCACATTCACTGCCCTTTGGTAATTGGTTCCTGGTTGTCATTCTGTTTGTATAAATATTTAATCGCACAAGCCTGCCTACCTTCGCAATGAAAGACTTAATTACCGACAGAGCCAACAGGGAAGGTTTCCAGTGCTGATCGACAACTGTGAAAACTCTGTCTTTCTTTTCACATGTTCTTATCTATTTAGTTAATTAGTTATTACTTAGTTAGTTAGTTGGGTAGTTAGTTAGTTACTTATTTAGTTAGTTAGTTAGTTAGTTAGTTAGTTAGTTAGTTACTTATTTAGTTAATTAGTTAGTTAGTTAGTTAGTTAGTTAGTTAGTTAGTTAGTTACTTAGTTACTTAGTTAGTTAGTTAGTTAGTTAGTTAGTTAGTTAGTTAGTTAGTTAGTTAGTTAGTTGTTTATTATTTGTTATCTATTTTCTTACTTACTTTTTTATTTTATTGTTTATTTATTTATTCATTTATTTATTTGTTTTTTTATTTAGTTAGTTAATTTGTTATTTAGTTATCTATCTATTAATTTATTCATTTACTTATTTATCGATGTATTTATGTATCTATTGATTATTTATTTATGTATTTATTGATTGATGTATCTATTCATTTATTTGTTGATTGATTTATCTATTTACACACACACACACACACGTACACACACGCACACACACACACACACACAAACACACATAGAGAGAGAGAGAGAGAGACAGACAGAGAGAGAGAGAGGGTCAATAGTCCATACATCCAACGAAGTTTCAGATTCTATTATCTACAAGACCGAAAAATACGCCGGTCTTGCCAGCACCCTGAAGAAAGCAGGTCTGCGGGTCAAAATCTTCGCCATAGAGGTCGGGGCAAGAGGGTTTGTGGGCACCTCCGCTTATGATCTCATGAAACAACTCGCCATTTCTGGGAAGAAGAGGACTAGAGCCCTTAAAGCGATGGCAGAGGCAGCAGAAAGGAGCTCAAGCTGGATCTGGGCAAGGAGGAACCAAAAAAAAAAGTGAACTTCATAAGGATTAAATTCCCTACAGATGATGTGTGCCCCGTTAGCACATTGGTAAAACCGCGTACCGCAGTTCTGAAGCGCAGAATCGCCCAGGTTCGATCCCCGGCGTGGGAAAAAAAAAAAAAAAAAAAAAAAATAGACAACAGCAGAAGGGCATCCAGGAGTCATGACCTGGATGTGGCCCGGCCCCCCGAGAGTGTAAGGAATTCAGGGCCGAAACACTTGTCTAAAGGGGGTTACTTCTCTGAAGACCTTCTGTTGTCTAGCTCTCCCTAGAGTTTCTTTCTACCTGCACATGGTCAGTCCATTGACTTCCGGGAATAGTTCGGAGGACATTCGGGAAAGACCGAAGGACACTGGGAAAGACTAGATCTGCGGGCTTTGTGGGTTGGCTTCCCACCTTGCCTTTGATAACATGCCACGAGTTTTCCAAATGAAAGATGCTCCCAGGATTCACCGAAAGGGGGAGAGAATGATGAATCCATCGGCACTGACTCCATCACGACTGGAAACGCACAACGGACCATGATTAATGACCAGTTGGAATTTCCGTGTGCGTGTGGAAGGAGATTCACCACCAAACGCGGCATGAAGATCCACAGGACAAAAATGGGCTGTTTGAAGACACATACGAACCAGCAGCAGCGCACTGCGATAGCAGGTGAGACGTTGGATGACCAAGGCCAGGAATTAAACCATAGTGCCAAGGACATCCACGCTGACGGTTCTGATGCGGATTTTGCACAAGCTCTTAACGCCAAACGTGGAAAACTCAATTTGCCGCCTGCCGGTGCAAAAGAACAATGGGAGAAATTAGATGAGGAACTTGTCCTTAAGCTGAATGCGCTAATAGGGAACAGTACGCTGGAACACAAACTTGACACATACGGAGACATCATATACTCTATCTGCAGGGACACTTATGGAGTGAAGCAGCCAAAGACAAAAACGCCTCCCCAGAAATCCAGAAGACAGCAACAGATGGAGAGCATCCGGAGGGAGAAAAGGAATCTTAAAAAGCGAATGAAAACTGCCTCAGAATTCGAGAAGCAAGGGCTCCTGGAACTCTGGAAAGATCTGAAGGCCAAACACAATGCTCTCAGCAAAGTGGAATCAGCAAGGCGAAGAAAGAGCAAAAAGAAGAAGACTCAAGATCGTTTCTTCAAAGATCCCTTTGACTTTGCAAGAAAGCTGTTTGAACAACCCAAATCAGGGACTCTCACAGTGGGCAAGGAAACCCTAGAGCAGCATCTCAGGGAAACATATTCCGATTCTCAGCGCGAGGCACCACTTGAAATCCAAAATCTGGTTTGGCCTGCAGCGCCAGAAGGAAAATTCAATAACAAACCACCAACACTGGATGAAGTGAAGAACGTAGTAAAGAAAGCCAGAGCCAAGTCAGCACCTGGACCAAACGGAATACCATACCTGCTCTACAAGAAATGCCCAAAAGTGCTCGAGTGGCTCCACAAGATGATTCGATCAGCATGGAGGAACCAGAAGATCAGCAACCAATGGATGAGAGCTGAAGGAGTGTACATTCCGAAGGAGCAGAACTCCAGCAGCATCAATCAGTTCAGGCCAATATCACTTCTGAACGTCGAGGGGAAAATCTTCTTCTCTGTTATGGCAGCAAGATTGACAAAATACCTGACTGAAAACAAGTATCTGGATATGTCAGTCCAAAAGGGAGGCATACCAGGAATGCCTGGATGCTTGGAACATGCCACGTTGATTTGGGATGCCATCCAAAAAGCAAGAACAGAGAAGAGAGACATTGACGTAGTTTGGCTTGATCTGGCGAATGCATATGGATCAGTTCCACACGATATGATCCAGCTGGCTCTTGAAATGTATCACATCCCAGAAAACATCCGAACAATGCTGAGGAAGTATTTCCAAGGGTTCTCAATGCGGTTCTCTACCAAAGAATACACCACGGACTGGATAGACCTAGAGGTGGGCATTGCAATGGGCTGTGCAATCTCTCCCATACTGTTCGTGTTGGCAATGGAAGTCATCTTGAAAGCTGCAATGAAGAGTTCAGGTCCAGTGAATCTGGGAGATGGATACCAGATGCCTCCTCTGAAAGCTTTCATGGATGACACAACAGTCTTGTCCACGGATGAGGAAGAGACACACCAAATCTTAAAGCAGCTGGATGAGCTGGTGGCCTCTTCAAGAATGAGGTTCAAACCTAAGAAATCCCGAAGTCTCTCACTGCGAAAAGGAAAAGTGGCAGATTCAGTCAAATTCATGGTAGCCAACCAAGCCATCCCCACTGTCACAGAAGAGCCAGTAAAAAGTCTCGGAAGATGGTATGATGACTCCCTGAAAGACACACAAAGGGGATGTGAAACCAAGCAAACAGCAGAAGGCCTGAAGAAAATAGATAACTGCGGACTGCCAGGCAAATACAAAGTCTGGTGTCTACAGTTCATGCTGATACCAAAGCTGCTGTGGCCACTGCTAATCTATGACATTTGCACCAGCACAGTCGAAGCAATGGAAGCCAAAATCAACAAATACACAAGAAAATGGCTCGGTGTCCCACCTGGTCTCACTGATGTTGCATTCTACTGTCGTCAAGCAATGCTGAAGCTACCTCTGAAATCCATAGTGGAGGAATACAAAGTTGGAAAAGCAAGACTGTTGAGCATGCTGGAGGAATCGGAGGACAATATCGTGAGAGCAGTTCATCCAAAGCTGAGAACTGGCAGAAAGTGGAAAGTCCAAGAGGCTGTAAACAATGCCAAGAGAAACCTCAGCATCAAAGAAATAATTGGACACACGCAAACCAACAGACAGGGACTGGGAGCAACAAAAATGCAGTGGTGGTCCAAAGCCAAAGGGAAGGAAAAAAGAGACATGATCATACAGGAGTTGAAGGAAGAAGAAGATGTCAAAAGAGTGCAGAAGGCAGTCCAGCAAGGTCAACAGGGGCAATGGACAACATGGGACAGTGCACTCCAAAGAAGTCTCAGCTGGAACGATATGTGGCACATGGCTCCTCTAAGGATAAGCTTCCTCCTCAGATCTGTATATGACCTGCTCCCCTCGAATGCAAACTTAGTGAAATGGGGGAAAGCAGACGACCCAGCATGTCCGCTCTGTCAGAAGAAACAAACAGTGGAACATGTCCTAAGCTCTTGCAAAGTAGCGCTAGCCCAAGGAAGGTATACATGGAGGCACAACCAAGTTCTGAAAGTGATCACAGATGTGGTTAGCGAAAAAACCATGACCCCAAACGCACCAATTGCTATGACAACGTTCTACAAAGCAGGAGGGAAACAGGTCTGGCCCGAAAGGGCTATGACAACCAGCACATTGCCAAAGGGTCTTCTGGATGGAGCAGTCGACTGGGAGTGTACAGCAGACCTCCCAGAGTGGAGAAATTACCCAGATGTCATCAGCAAGACAGGCATGAGACCAGACATCGCTCTCCACTCTGACTCCTCGAAACAAGTGATTCTGATAGAACTCACTGTGCCATACGAAAGCAGAATGGAAGAAGCACATATCTACAAGACCGAAAAATACGCCGGTCTTGCCAGCACCCTGAAGAAAGCAGGTCTGCGGGTCAAAATCTTCGCCATAGAGGTCGGGGCAAGAGGGTTTGTGGGCACCTCCGCTTATGATCTCATGAAACAACTCGCCATTTCTGGGAAGAAGAGGACTAGAGCCCTTAAAGCGATGGCAGAGGCAGCAGAAAGGAGCTCAAGCTGGATCTGGGCAAGGAGGAACCAAAAAAAAAGTGAACTTCATAAGGATTAAATTCCCTACAGATGATGTGTGCCCCGTTAGCACATTGGTAAAACCGCGTACCGCAGTTCTGAAGCGCAGAATCGCCCAGGTTCGATCCCCGGCGTGGGAAAAAAAAAAAAAAAAAAAAAAAAAAATAGACAACAGCAGAAGGGCATCCAGGAGTCATGACCTGGATGTGGCCCGGCCCCCTGAGAGTGTAAGGAATTCAGGGCCGAAACACTTGTCTAAAGGGGGTTACTTCTCTGAAGACCTTCTGTTGTCTAGCTCTCCCTAGAGTTTCTTTCTACCTCAGTGCTTTATTAGGCCCGCCCAAATTACTACGTATGTGATCCATTGATTGCTAAAACGCACACATCCCACTGATGGCTAAAACACACATAACCCATTGATTGTGAAAACACAGCCCATTGATTATCAAAACACACAACCCATTCATTGTTAAAACACAGCCCATTGATTATCACAACACACAACCCATTCATTGTTAAAACACAGCCCATTGATTATCACAACACACAACCCATTCATTGTTAAAACACACAGATCACTGATTCTTAAAAACACACAGCCCATTGATTGTTACAAAACTGACAGCTATTTGATTGTTAAAACACTCACAACCCATTGATTGTCAAAACACACATAGATAGATAAATTGACTGTTAAAAACACACAGCCCATTGACTGTTAAAAACACACAGCCCATTGATTGTTAAAACACACAGCCCATTGATTGTTAAAAACACACAGCCCATTGATTGTTAAAACACACAGTCCATTGATTGTTAATACACACAACCCATTGATTGTTAAAACACACAGCCCATTGATTGTTAAAAACACACAGCCCATTGATTGTTAAAACACACACAGCCCATTGATTGTTAAAAACACACAGCCCATTGATTGTTAAAACACACACAGCCCATTGATTGTTAAAAACACACAGCCCATTGATTGTTAAAAACACACAGCCCATTGATTGTTAAAACACACAGTCCATTGATTGTTAAAACACACAGTCCATTGATTGTTAATACACACAACCCATTGATTGTTAATACACACAGCCCATTGATTGTTATAACACACAGCCCATTGATTGTTGAAACACACACAGCCCATTGATTGTTATAACACACAGCCCATTGACTGTTAAAACACACAGCCCATTGATTGTTCTAACACACAACCCATTGATTGTTAAAACACACAGCCCATTGATTGTTATAACACACAGCCCATTGACTGTTAAAACACACAGCCCATTGATTGTTAAAACACACAGTCCATTGATTGTTAAAACACACAGCCCATTAAGTGTTAAAACACACAGTCCATTGATTGTTAAAACACACAGGTAGACAGACAGACAGACAGATAGACAGATAGGTATATATATATATATATATATATAGAGAGAGAGAGAAATAGATAAATAGATGAGTAGATAGATAGATAGATAGACAGATAGGTAGATAGGTAAATAGATAGACAGATAGATATATAGATAGATAGATAAATAGATATATAGATAGACAGATAGATAGATAGATAAATAGATAGATAGATAGATAGATAGACAGATAGAGAGATAGATAGATAGATAGGCATATAGATAAATAGATAGATAGATAGACAGATAGACAGATAGACAGATAGATAGACAGACAGATAAGACAGATAGACAGATAAGACAGATAAGACAGATAAGACAGATAAGACAGATAAGACAGATAAGACAGATAAGACAGATAAGACAGATAAGACAGATAAGACAGATAAGACAGATAAGACAGATAAGACAGATAAGACAGATAAGACAGATAAGACAGATAAGACAGATAAGACAGACAGATAAGACAGATAAGACAGACAGATAAGACAGATAAGACAGACAGATAAGACAGACAGATAAGACAGATAGACAGACAGATAAGACAGATAAGACAGATAAGACAGATAAGACAGATAAGACAGATAAGACAGATAAGACAGATAAGACAGATAAGACAGATAAGACAGATAAGACAGATAAGACAGACATGACAGACAGGACAGACAGGACAGACAGGACAGACAGGACAGACAGGACAGACAGGACAGACAGGACAGACAGGACAGACAGGACAGACAGGACAGACAGGACAGATTAGACAGATAGATTAGACAAGATAGACAGATTAGACAGATAGATTAGACAGATAGATTAGACAGATTAGACAGATTAGACAGATTAGATAGATAGATTAGATAGATAGATTAGACAGATTAGATAGATAGATTAGACAGATTAGACAAGATAGACAGATTAGATAGATAGATTAGACAGATTAGACAAGATAGACAGATTAGATAGATTAGATAGATTAGATAGATTAGATAGATTAGATAGATTAGATAGATTAGATAGATTAGATAGATAGATTAGACAGATTAGATAGATAGATTAGACAGATTAGATAGATAGATTAGACAGATTAGATAGACAGACAGACAGACAGACAGACAGACAGACAGATAGACAGATAGATCCAAATGACTTAACATCAGATAGTCAACCTAATCGCCAACCAGTCCACCAAAAAAAACCCTCATCACCTACCCATCAACTAACAAAACAAAAAAAAATCGATCTCCAACCATCCGTACACCCACCATATCTACCAAACAGGCCGTTAACCAACTAACCGACCGACCGGTAGCATAACTGTGGTATCGATTGCAAACACTAGTCGTTTCGATAATAGGAAACTATTGTTCCCTTGTCACTGTGCCCACTACGGCATGAAAAGCTTCCATAATTCAAAAGGTTCAAACGCGAGGGCTGTCGAGGCATTGGGCGGGCCTTTGTTTTGAATGCGGATAGACCATTCACACAGGTCGTCCTGGCGTAGAGATGAAAGTTCCCTGGATGTTAATATGACGGAAAGCGTTGAAACGAGTTCCAGACCTCCCCCTACCTCCTTTCCCCGCATCCTACACCCACCCACCCACCCTTAAAAAATAAGCAGAAAAGACAATTAGAATAGAAACAAACAAACAAACAAAACAAAGCAAAAAAAAGGACATGCACACAAACAAACAAAACTAAACAAACACATTCAAAAAAACAAAGCAAACAAATAAACAAACAAACAAATAACAAAACCAAACACACACACAAACAAATAAACAAACAAAACACACACAAACAAAACGAAGCAAACAAAAAATAAACAAATATTCTTTCCGCGGCAGGTTCCAGTCAATCTTTTGGTGACTAGGTGCGTGATCCTGTTTAGAGTTGGGGATTATAAAGCAGGGAGAGCAAAGAAATAGGCATCAAATTCACAATGCTGATCCTGAGTAAAAGCTGAGATCTGGACCACCTTATTCTCTCACAAGCTCAGGGATATGGGACAATCTGGCCTTGGACCTTCTGCCCTGACTAGCTGTGAACCATGGAGCATTCAACCCTACGCACTTATTCTATTAATCTTAAAGGTTAAAGGTTAAAGGTCCCATGGTCAATATGGCCGTAGGGGCGGTGAACTGTTAAAGATTCACCGTGTCTAGGGCACGGCATTATGAAAGGCGGAGCCCATCCCTCTCCTTTCGCCGCCTTTTTAAACCTCCCCCGACCGAAGTCAGGTACCCATTCACTGCTGGGTGGACAGAGGGAGTTTTCAGGCCGGAAAAATCGAACCAGCGTTTAGCGGATTCGAACCACCGACCTTCCGCACCGCAGACGAGCGCTCTAACCACTCGACTACAGGTCCCCCTATTAATCTTACGTCAAGTTAAAACTCACCTGTAAGCTGTATCCAAAACAAGTGTGACTGCCCGCGTTCAAACAAACAGGAACCAGAAAAGACACGAAAAAAAAAAGAACGCGTATTTAATACAACAAGACAAGACAGACGCAAATTTTCGGTCAACTGGCCTTTGTCAAGCGTAAGATTACAAACAAACAAACACCAGATACAAACATTTGGAGAAAAACACTGAAGCTTTCCTGCTGCTCTGTCTTATGCTAAAATGGCCGAAAATTTGCGCCTGTCTTGTCTTGTTGTATTAAATACGCGTTCTTACTCTTTTCGTGTTTTCTTTTCTTTTTTTTTTTCCTGGTACATGGAGCCTTTAGTCCTACATACTTATTCCATCAATCTGATGCCGAGTTAAAACACACCAGTAAGTTGGGGTAACAGTATGTCACAAATAACTGGCAATGGGCAGATTTTTTTTGCACAGCGGGGAATAGAATTTTTTTTTTTTTTTTTTTTGGGGGGGGGGGGGTGAGTCTTGGGGAGGGAGAAGACCCAACCTTTACACCGCTTCAGTGACGTTGATTGCACGCTATTGTGTTCAGTCATTTTCTCCAACTCGACAAAACAGCAGGTAAAGTTTTTCTACGAATTTTCTTTCTTTTTTGTGTGTGTACTTGTATTCTCCTAATTTTTGTATTTGGTGTTTGTTTGTGATCTTACGCTCTACAAAGGCCAGTTGGTCGAAAATTTGCGCCTGTCTTGTCTGATTGTCTTAAATACGCGTTGTGTTTCTATTTTCCTGTTGTTTTATTTTTCTGGTTCCTGTTTGCTTGAAGGCAGGTAATCACACTTGTTGTGGATTTTGTATTTGTTGTTTGATGTCACTGTCAGATCAGACTCTCTGTCTTTGTCTCTCTGTCTCTGTGTCTGTCTCTCTGTCTCACTGTCTGTCTCTCTGCCTGTCTCTCTGTCTTTCTCTCTCTCTGTCTCTGTCTGTCTGTCTGTCTATCTCTCTCTTTCTATCTCTCTCTCTGTCTGTCTGTCTGTCTGTCTATCTCTCTCTCTCTTTCTCTCTCTCTCTCTGTCCCTCTGTCTCTCTCTGTCTCTCTGTCTGTCTGTCTGTCTCTCTCTCTCTTTTCTCTCTCTCTCTCTCTGTCCCTCTGTCTCTCTTCTCTCTCTCTGTGTCTCTTTCTGTCTCTCTGTCTCTGTCTGTCTGTCTGTCTCTGTCTCTTGTCTGTCTCTCTCTCTCTCTTTCTCTCTCGTGTGTCTCTCTCTCTTTCTCTGTTGTCTGTCTGCCTGCCTGCCTGCCTGCCTGCCTGCCTGTCTGTCTGTCTATCTGTCTCTCTCTTTCAGCGCTTAGATTTGATTTTTTCAAGATTTTGCGCTATATAAAAAAATATATTATTATTATTATTATTATTATTATTCTCTCTTCCTCTCTCTCTCTCTCTGTCTTCCCTTCTCTCCCTGTACTTGTATTTGGATAATTACGAATTGCCATATCAGTAACTTTCTTTTTATTTATTTCTTTAGCATAGGCCGATACCTTGACGAAAAAGAATAAGTGCACAACACTTAGCACACACACACACACACACACACACACACACACACACACACACACACACACACACACACACACACACACACACACACACACATACACACACACATACACACACACACACAACACACACAATACACACACACACACACGCACGCACACACACACACACAAAACAAACAAGCAAACGAACGAATAAAAACAGCCAAAAATGGACAATTTCGCAAACAAGCAGAACTGCCATTTTCTTTTGCCAGGACATTTGGGAAATTGTCTACATGTAGTTTTTTTTTTCTGAACTAAGTGATGTCCATATTTTTTCTTTTGTATAAGCCTGATAAAGGCTAGTTGACCGAAAATTTGAATCTGTCTTGGTTTGTTATGTTAAATACACATTCTTTTTCTATTTTGATTTCTCTGGTTCGTATTTGCTTGAACGCTGGCAGACATTTTGATTCCGATTTGAGTTGTGATCGTTGTGACCTACTCTTTTATTTCAACTCTTTGATTCCCTCACCCTATCATCAACATCCCCGCATCGGCAGCCATGACAGCAAAGCAAAAACTTAACCCTTTCCTTCCCTCACCCTTGGTGGCTTGCAGATAGGATGCAGGAGTGAAAGAGTTAAGCGTGACAGGAATGACCGACCGCTTTAGCAAATGCTGGATGGATAACTCAACATGGCAGTCGATGGAGAACCCTCGAAGTTGCACAACACTTCAAATACCTTGGGTCATACAAGTCAGATGATGCCACATGTAGCAAAGACATCAAAGCAAAGAATTGCCCAAGCCAAACAAAGAACGATCCATCCTACTAACGTTTGGAAAGACAGATATTTAGGAAATGAGCTCAAACTTAAAATACTGTGAACACTAATTTGGCCCGTTGTGTTATATGGAAGTGAAGGATGGACTCTTAAAGCTGCAGATAAAAACACAATAAAAAAAATACAGAGATGTGGTTCTACAGAAGACTCCAAAGAATAAGCTGGACTGAAAGATGAACAAACCAAAGCATTCTGGAAGAACTGAACAAACAACCTGAACTTTTAGGCCTGGTTAGGAAAAGGAAAATGAAATACTTTGGACATGCTATGAGACATTAGAGCTGCCATGTAATGAAGACTGTGGCCCAGGGCAAAATGGGAGAGCAAGAGACAACAAGGAAGACCGCCGACTTCGTACGTAGAGAACACAGCCAAGTGGACGAAGCTGCCGAAAGGTGAAATCTACAGAAGGACTGCAGACAGAAGGGGATGGAGACAGCTGACGGGGCATACATCAGCGGCTACCATCAAGAATGATGTCACCGACAGGTGAGCAGGATAAATAATTCAGTGTCACGCCTTTCATTGTGAAACGGCAAGGGACAGGTAACCTATACCTACAGTACTCAGTTTGACTCGTAGCTGAAACAGCAAAGGACAGGTAACTCATAGCTGTGGTACTCAGTTTAACTGGTAATGGAACAGCAAAGGACAGGTGACTCATAGCTATAGTACTCAGTTTGACTCGTAGCTGAAACAGCAAAGGGCAGGTAACTCATAGCTACAGTACTCAGTTTGACTCGTAGCTGAAACAGCAAAGGACAGGTAACTCATAGCTACAGTACTCAGTTTGACTCGTAGCTGAAACAGCAAAGGACAGGTACTCATAGCTACAGTACTCAGTTTGACTCGTAGCTGAAACAGCAAGGACAGTAACTCATAGCTAGTACTCAGTTTAACTGGTAATGGAAAACAAAGGACAGGTAACCCTAGCTACAGTACTCAGTTTAACTCGAAGCTGTAACAACAAAGGACA
>JAPXFY010004481.1:15000-17868 GCA_030674185.1 Monoplex corrugatus | reverse complement strand
TGCACATTAAAGAGGATAAAAATGTAAAATTGAGAAAATGAACAATCCAGAAAGGTTAAAACATAGTAAAATTGAGGGGGAATAAAACATAGTCCCTTTTGAGAGAGATGAACATAGGGGCACATTGAGGGGAGATGAATTTGGGGCAATTGAGAGGGGTTTAAAATTTACTGACATTGGGGGGGGTTTAACATAGAAAAAATTTTTGAGAGAATGAACATGTAAAAATTGAGGGGTGAACATATACACATTGAAGAAAAACTCTGACAGAGAGAAAAAAAACCCCTAGTAAAAAAATTGGGGAAAAGATGAACTTAAAAAAATTTTTGAGAGAGGTAAAACATGGGCCCCTTAAAAGAGATGAAAAAATTGCCTTAGAGAGATGAACAAAAAAATTTTGAGAGATTTAAACAAAATTTGCACTTTGAGAGGGGTGAACATATGCCCATTAGGAGATGAACATATGACAGGGAAGAGTAAACTATTTAAAAATTTTGGGAGAGATAAAATGAAAAAATTTTGGAGGATAAATAGTACACTTTGAGGGGGGATAACCCTATACACATTGAGAGGATAAAACATACAAAAATTTTGGGGAGATGAAAAAACCCCGGGAAATTTTGAGAGGATAAAACTAGTAAAAATTTGGAGGATGAAAAAACTGACTTTGGAGAGATGAACATTTTCAAATTAGAGAGGTGAACATAGGGCACATTGAGAGAGAGCTACTCCCCTTTGAGAGAGGTAAAACCAAGAAAAACTTGGGGGAAAATAAATAGTGCACATTGAGAGAGATAAACATTTTGCACATTGAGAAAATTTAACTTTTAAAAAAATTTGGGAGAGAAAAAACATGTCCCTTTTTGGGAGGAGATGAACTAGTACAAATTGAGGAGATAAATAGTACCATTGGAGAGATGAACTTTAGAAAAAAATTGAGAGAAAAACATAGTAAAAAATTGAGAGAGATAAAAAATAGAAAAAAATTGAGAGGGAAAAAATTAGAAAAAAATTTTGAGAGGGGAAAAATAGTAAAAATTGAGAGAGTTTAAAAATGAAAAAATTTGAGAGAGATAAAACATAGAAACAAATTGAAGAGAGGGAAAAACTTGCAATTGAGGGGGAAAACAACTGCACATTGAGAGAGATAAAACAACGCACTTGGAAAGGAGGAACAAGAAAAAATTTTGGAGAGAGAAACTAGTAAAAATTGAGAGAGATAAACATAGTCCCCTTGGAGAGTGAACATAGACTTTGGGAAGGGGGAAAACCCCCCGGCACTTTGAGAGAGAGAACAAAAAAAACCCCATTAAAGGGGAGTGAACTAGTCACTTAAAAGGGGATGAACATAGTGCACTTTGAGAGGATAAACTCTGACATTGAGAGGAAAATTTTTACTGCACTTTTGAAAAGGAGAACATAGTACACTTAAGAGAAAAATCCCAATTTTGGGGAAGGGATGAACATAGGCACTTGAGGGATGAACAAGTACCATTGAGAGGATGAACATATTCACTTTAAAGGAGGAAAAGTGCACTTTGGAGGGTAAACTATGCACATTGGAGAGGTAAAAATTTTTTTCTTTTTGGGAGAGGAGAACAAGTAAAAATTTGGAGGGGAAAAGGAACATATGAAATTAGAGAGTAACAAGCACATTGAGAGAGATGAATTTTTAAAAAACTTTGGGAAAGGATAAACATAGTGCTTTTTTGAGAGAGATAAACAAAGTGCCATTGAGAGAGATGAACATGTACCCTTTGAGAAAATGAACAAGTGCACATTGGAGAGGTAAATTTTTCCCTGCACTTTGGAAGATAAAACATATGTTTTTGGGAGAGAGAAAACTTTACTGCACTTTGGGAATGCCCATTAGTAAAAAATTGAAGAGATGAACATATTTGCACTTTGAAGGGGATGAACAAGTCCCTTTTTTGGGGAAGATGAATGTACACTTTGGAGAGATAAAACAAGTGCACTTTGAGAGAGATGAACAATGCACTTGAGAGAGGTAAACATACTGACTTTGAGAGAGGTGAACATACTGCCTTGGAGAGAAAATACTGCACATTGGGGGAGATGAACTACTGACTTTGAGAGAGGGAACTATGCAAAATTGGAGAGAAAAAATTACTGCCTTTGGAAGATAAAACAAAACCATTGAAAGGGGGGAAAAAATTTGCTTTTTGGGAAAAGGTAACTAGTCACATTGAGAAAAGATGAACATAGTAAAAATTTTGAGAAGAGAAATAGTAAAAATTTTGAGAGAGGTGAACATATGCACATTGAGGAGGTAAAAAACTGAAAATTTGAGGAGTTGAACATAGTACACTTGGAGAGATGAACAATTTGCACATTGAGAGAGATGAACACAGTGCACATTGAGAGAGATGAACATACTGCACATTGAGAGAGATGAACATACTGCACATTGAGAGAGATGAACACAGTGCAAATGTAAACTTTGGCTTAAAGAGATTTGCTTAAATGAGGATTTCCAAAAGCAGATTATACAGAACAATTACACAACTAGAATGACATATCCAAATACTAAGATAAACAAATCACAAAATTTGTCAGTCTAAAGGAATAACGTAAACTTTACAATCGTAAGGTCAGAGGAAAACAAGTTGAACAATTACATAACTTTTTTTCTGAACAGTGTTCTGTCTATTTACTGAGCACAAACCAAATAACATCATGCATTTTAATCATTTGCCAATATAAAAAATATCCCCAGTGATCAGCAAAATACAGAACATGACTCAATATAGTTTAAACCCACACACAAAACATAAGAACTTAAGCTTTCAAAAAGCAGCAATTATACTGCTGTAGTTTTTTTTATGAAGCTTTTGTCAGATGGTACAA
>JAPXFY010004481.1:0-7500 GCA_030674185.1 Monoplex corrugatus | reverse complement strand
CACACACACACACACACACACACACACACACACGTGTTAACTGAATTTTATCAGTTGTTGAGGCGATATTGTAATGAAAACAGGCGCTGCTCTTCAGGATAGTGTGTGTATGTTTGTGTGTGTGTGTGTGTGTGTGTGTGTGTGTGTGTGTGTGTGTGTGTGTGTGTGTGTGTGTGTGTGTGTGTGCATGAAAGAGGGAAAGAGAGATTGTTTTATGTTTTGTTTGTGTACGTGCGTGTTCGTGTGTGTGTGTGTGTGTGTGTGTGTGTGTGTGTGTGTGTGTGTGTGTGTGTGTGTGTGTGTGTGTGTGTGTGCATGAAAGAGGGAAAGAGAGCCTGTTTTATGTTTTGTTTGTGTACGTGCGTGTTCGTGTGTGTGTGTGTGTGTGTGTGTGTGTGTGTGTGTGTGTGTGTGTGCACAGAGGCAGATGATAGAGATAGAGAAAGAGAGAGGGAGGAAAAAGAGGGAGGAAGAGAAGGGATGTAATCAATTATAATTAAGTAAATGTTGTTTTTGTAATTGGACACTCTGTGGTTCTCTCTCTCTCTCTCTCTTTCTCTCTCACTCTCTCTCTCTCTTTCTCTTTCTGTATGTGTACCCGCGCGTGCATGTGCGTATGATCGTATGTACATGCGAGTCAGCATCTCTGTATGTGTGTATGTATGTCTATGCGAGTAAGAGAGAAGAGAGAAAGATAACGGAGGGTGAGCTAAAATAGTTGCTTTTATTACAGAGATTAACGAGTACTCTCAAAGGGTTTTGAAATGAGGTCATACCTTTCAGAGATACAGGAGGACAGGAATGGAGGCAACAATGGCCACAAAGAAAACCGAGATGGTCGAGCTACTCGAATACTCTCTCATTTCGTACAAAAGTAATTACAGAAAATCCTGATTTTGTACTCGTCTGGATTCTTTGATCTCTAAGCAGTATCATCATCATCATCATCATCATCATCATCATCATCATCATCATCATCATCATCATCATCATCACCATCATCATCATCATCATCATCATCACCATCATCATCATCATCATCATCATCATCATCATCATCATCATCATCATCATCATCATCATCATCATCATCATCATCATCATCATCATCATCATCATCATCATCAGGTGCCCTGCCGCATGGCGTTGGCGACCATGGACTTCCAACCATCTCTATCTCTCGTTGCCCCCAGCATCTCCCCCACCCTCCTCAACCCCAGCCACTCTGCATAGTCCGTCCAGCATTCTCTCCCTGGGTCTACCTGGTGCTCTCTTTCCCTCCAGCTTTCCCGTTGTGACCAGGTGCTCCAAATCCCCCTTCCTCATAAAATGGCCTATAAATGTTAAGCAGTATCAGATGATTTAAATCTTGAAGTGAAGATGACAGTAAAAATGTCCCAACAGAGATAACAAAATGTAAATATTGTTCTGAGAAAGTGCTGCTCATATACATGTACACCTTCCTCAAAAAGAGTTGATTTTTAGGCACTTCTGTTTTTGACCCGTTTTTGTATGTATGGCATTTGGGACCATGAATCCCTAACGTACGGATTCGCGATTACTCACTCGTACCTTTTGAAAAATGAAGAAGCACCATGGTGTATGCCGTGTGATGAGCCGTTGAGCATCCGACACCTCCTCCTCGATTGCTGGGACTTGTACGATGTGAGACAAAAGCATTACACTGCAGATTCCTTAAAGGAGCTCTTCCGAAACGTCCCTCCTGATGCAGTTTTCCAGTTTTTACAAGAGATCAATAAATTTCACTTGATGTAATTTTACGTGTTTTTCTTTAATGGCATTTAGATTTGCAAGGTTGACGGTGAACATGGTTTTTATCTGTTTATCTTAACGGGTTGTTCTTTTCTTTTTGACGTGGTGTTAGCCCTGATATGGCTCTAGTGGTCGGCTGGGCTATAAGCAATATGAATTGAATTGAATTGAATTTGGTAAAGATCCATTCAGATACAGCTGAAAAAGTCTCGCCAGTACATTTTTGTCATAGAAGCACATTTCTTTCAGCCGTTATCTTTCAACTTCAGCAGCGTCTAAACTCGGGACTTACCTGACATTGTCTCGTATCGATTATTGTAACTCGCTGCTCTTGACGGTGAGTATGGTTTTTGACTTGATGTCTTTTATCTTAACCGGGTTGTCGTTTTTGACGTGGTGTTAGCCTTGATACGGCTCTAGTAGTCGGCTGGGCTTTAAGCAAAATAAATTTGAAATTGAATTCTCTGCTCTCTGGCTTGCCTGTTGTCGTTTTTGACGTGGTGTTAGCCTTGATATGGCTCTAGTAGTCGGCTGGGTTATAAGCAATATGAATTTGAACTTGAGCTTTCTGCTCTCTGCTTTGCCTGCTTCTTTTGTCGCATGCCTCCAGCGTTTTCAGAATTCTGCGGCCCATCTTGCCCATCGTAAAAAGAGGCATGACGATATCATCCCCCTGCTTCACTTTCGCACTGGCTGCCTGTTTCTCAAAGAATTTCATACAAAATCAATACATTATGCTACAAATGTATCGATGATACAGCAGCTGTTTATCTTTGTGTTCTCCTCCGAACGTACAGCTCTGCCCGACCACTTTGTTCTGCGTCTGATATTGCTTGTTTATACAGATTTTCTCGATACAGATATTCCACAGTCGGTAGCCGCTTTTTATACAGGGGGGGGGGGGGGGGGTGCAAAAGTAGGTATACAGTAAGTATCACATCATTATTATAATGCTTAATTCCGCTCACGATTAGAGGAGTGTGTGAATACCGACGGCAAGCAGTTTGAGTTATCTGAGGGATTAAGGCTGTGCTTGTTATGACATGTATATGCAATATTCATTTGTTTGTATAATAAATGCAATGAGTTTTTGTACGTGTTTTCTTTTTTCATAATTGTATAACTACTTTTGCACCCCCCTGTATGTAACTGGTCCATACAACTGGAACGAGCTTCCCCTGTCTATTCGACAGTCACATTCTCTGTCTTCCATCACGTCTAAATTGAAGACATACCCTTTTGTCCAGAAATGAGTTCCCCCTCTATGTGTCTATACTACCCTTTCGTCCTACTCCCCTCTTGTCCTCCCCCTCCCAGTTTGTATGTGTTTTGTATCCACGAGATTTTCTTGTTGCGAGTGAGTGTTTTGGTGAATGATAAGAGCGTGCAGTTTGATTTGTGTTGTGTTGTATATCAAGATTTAGTGCCGAATAAATGTCAGTTTTATTATTACAATGAAATAATATCTCTTCTTTTCTTCTTTTTTTTTTTTGGTCAAATAAAGATTCAAAAATGATCAAGATGAATGACTACCTTCCCCCTGAACTACAGACAGTTTGATAAAAATAACAACAACAACAACAACAAAACAAACAAAAAACGACCGTTTTCAAATCACATCTGGTTGTGTGTATTGTAATGAAAGAAAACGTTCATTGTAATTTAACAAAGTTGGCCATATTTCTTCAGTTTCATTCATGTTTTTGTTTAAACTGTCTTCGAGTTGAGTTGTGTATATTTTTAATACATTAGTACAAGTTTTATGTTAACAAGAAAAAAATGTGAGATGATAATGATGATGATGATGATGATGATGATGATGATGATGATGATGATGATGATGAGGGGAAATCTTAATCTTCTGAAATCAGTAGCAGAATTCTTGTGATCTGTTTAGATAATGAACAACCAAAATAGGGGGAAAAAATTACAGTTGTGCTCTTGAACAGCGAACATACTTTTTTTTTTTTAAAATACTGAAGTTTCAGGTGGCTGAAAAAAATTCAGTATACACTGAACCACAAATACAGTGTGTATGAACAATCCGAACGAATCATTGGGCATATGCCACACGTCTGCGCATAATCCCTACACGCTTTAAAGGTCTTTAAAACAAAGATACACTGAACGATTCAGGCATATGATTCGATAGGTCTGGAGCAACTGTATCTTGTTCAGTTGGCAACTGTTGGTAATTTCATTTTCTTAGTTTACACACACACACACACACACACACACAGACACACAGACACACAGACACACACCACACACACACACACACACACACTCACGCACACACACACACACACACACACACACAAACACACACACACACATACAGACAGACAGACAGACACACACACACACACACACAGACAGATAGACAGACAGACAGACACAACACACACACACACATACACATACATACACACTCATATATACTGTATATATAATATATATATATATATGTGTATATATGTATATATATATATATGTGTGTGTGTGTATGTGTGTGTGTGTATGTGTGTGTGTGTGTGTAGTGTGTATACATATAATTATATATAGAATCATTCATTCATTTATTTGTTTATTCATTCATTCATTCGCCCCGTGGGGATACCGTGGGCTCTTTCAATATAAATAGTATCCCCACCTTCTGGAAATTCTGTGCTAGAAATTTCCTCTTTTTCTGTCACTCTCTATGTTTCTACCTTGTTCCTTTGCTTTCTGTCATTTCTTCCTATCATTTTCTGCTCTTTGTGGTCCATTCACCTGTATGTGTTCGTTAAAGTCTCACGTACTTTGCTTTTAGGAGTGATAATTGGGTACATATTTTAAGTGCATTTTTTGGCTCTAGGGAAATGAGATACGCGGAAGCAATATTAGGTAGTTCAGGCCTGTTTTATACATTTAAGTGTCCTTAGTAACGTGTAAATTTGTATTGGGTATATTTTTTTTAAATCCCCCATGCGATGAATTGGACGGAGCGGTCAACGCAGGGCATCTCCGTAGATTTTGTGCGCAGATGTATTGATATGTGTATTTAAATTTCTGTTCCGTTTCCCCCCTGTTGGAGTATTGTATATGTTTTGAAAATTGTATAGCACTGGTATGGCACTAGGCAGTTGACTGGGCTTGAGCAACAATATGGATTATAATTCCTTCCTTCCTTCCTTCCTTCTTCCTGTCTTCCTTCCTTCCTCCCTTTCCCTTTCCCTTTCCCTTTCCCTTTCCCTTTCCCTTCATTCATTCCTTCATTCCTTCCTTCCTTCATTCCTTCATTCCATCCTTCCTTCCTTCCTGCCTTCATTCCTTTCTTCATTCCTTCCTGCCTGCCTTCCTTCCTTCATTCCTTCCTTCCATCCTTCCTTCCTTCCTTCATTCCTGCCTTCCTTCCTTCCTTCCTTCATTCTTTTCCTTCATTCCTTCCTTCCTTCCTTCCTTCCTTCCACCCTTCCTTCCTTCTTCCTTCATTCATTCATTCTTCATTCCTTCCTTCCTTCCTTCCTTCCATCCTTCCTTCCTTCCTTCCTTCCTTCATTCCTTCCTTCCTTCCTTCCTTCCCTTTCCTTCCATCCTTCCTTCCTTCCTTCCTTCCTTCCTTCATTCATTCATTCTTTCATTCCTTCCTTCCTTCCTTCCTTCCTTCATTCATTCATTCCTTCATTCCTTCCTTCCTTCCATCTCTTCCTTCCTTCCTTCCTTCCTTCCTTCCTTCCTTCATTCATTCATTCAATTGTTCGTTCGTTCGTTTGTTCGTTCGTTTGTTTGTTTGTTTGTTCTTTCGTTCGTTCGCTTATTTTTGTACACGTTTATTTTATTTATTTATTTATTTATTTATTAATGTTTTCATGTTTTTATGGTTTTTTTTGTTTGTTTTTTTTCAGTTGCGATGAGCCATCTTGTCCCACCGACCTGTCGCGTTCCATCTTCATAGCGGTACGTTGCGAAATGGTTTTTTTAAGCTTATTATGGGGGAACGTGATAATAAAATTGTGATGCTTCTTCCCGCAAATTTAGATAAATGTAGATTTACAAAATAGATCAGAGAGAGAGAGAGAGAGAGAGAGAGAGAGATGAGAGAGAGAAGAGAGAGAGAAGAGGAGAGAGAGAGGAGAGAGGGAGAGAGAAGAGAGAGAGAGAGAATTAACGCGTTATTGTTCAACAGTATAAAACTTAGCCTATAGTCAACTTATATAGCGTATGGTCAACTTGTACAGCCTATAGTCAACTTACATATTTGCCATTGCTTATCTACATGTATGAAAACAACTAGAGAAGAGAGAGAGGGGAGAGAGAGAGAGAGGAGAGGGAGAGAGAGAGAGAGAGAGAGAGAGGAGGAGAGAGAGAGAGAGAGAGAGAGCAGTGGAGTAATAGCTGATCAATTAAACGCCTTCTTGGAAAACGAGAAAGTCTAGCTTGGATTTTGGGTAGGTAGGAATCATCCCCCCACCACCTTGTCCTCTATGATCGAATGTACGTCAGGTGCTAGCATTTCAGACGACTCAATGTGCTGAAAATAAATAAAAACAGTCGCGCACGCGGGCGCGAGCACACACACACACACACACACACACACACACACACACACACACACACACACACACCACACACACCACACACACACACACACACTCACACACACACACACACACCCCACACACAAACACAAACTCACAAAACACACACGCGCAACTACAACGACACAACCGGAAACATAACTTCCACACACACACAACCACACAACACCCCACACACCACCCCACACACACACACACACACACACCACACACACAACACACACACACACACACACACACACAGAGGGAGGGAGAGCGGGAGGGTGGGAGGGAGAGAAACACACACACACACACACACACACACACGCTACACGCACACACAAACACACACACACACACACAAAACAAAACACACACACACACACACACACACACACACACAAGGAAGAGCATTTGATCTTTTACTTCTTTTGGGCGAATGGAATATAACAGTTGTCCTTTTAAACAACGCTACGAAATAAACACAAACAAACAAGCAAACAAAACTTTATAGAGAAATCGACATGGTGATATTTTGCTGCCAGAAAGTGTAAAGGAAAATCTGCTTTTATAAGCAAACAGAGATGTTTGTATAAAACAAAAAATAAAACGTGAGTAAATGGTGCTGTGTTATGGCAGTGTGCTCTCCACAAAAAGAGCAATGCAAACTTCATATGGTAAATCTGAAATGACGATAGAAGCCCAAAGTTCATAAGGTAAATCTGAAATGACGATAGAAGCCCAAAGTTCATAGGGTAAATCTGAAATGACGATAGAAGCCCAACATTCATAGGGTAAATCTGTATTGATGACAGAAGCCCAAAGTTTTATAGGGTAAAATCTGAAATGACGATAGAAGCGCAAAGTTCATAAGGTAAATCTAAAATGACAATAGAAGCCCGAAAATCATAGGGTAAATCTGAAATGACGATAGAAGCCCCAAAGTTCATAGGTAAATCTGAAATGACGATAGAAGCCCAAGATCATAGGGTACATCTGAAATGACGAGAGACAAACGCAAAGTTATATATTTAATCTGAAATGACGAAGAGAGAGAGAAGGTACAAAATTCATACGGCAGGTCTAAAATGATGAGAGGTGAAAATCAATCCAAAGTTAATCTAAGAAATCTGAAATGACAAGAGAGAAGCCCACACTTCATATGGTT
>JAPXFY010004480.1:5000-15000 GCA_030674185.1 Monoplex corrugatus | reverse complement strand
GCACGAAGACTAACATCTCTGCAACACTTCAGTTTCCATTTCCTGCTATACGCTTTTTTCCTTCTATTGATGGCATGAAAAATATATCTTGACAGACTGTGTCTATGCTGGTCATTTGTTGTTTTAAACAGAATGTGCATGGGCGCATCAACTAACGTGCCTAAAAATATTTTTCTAAGATCTGTGTATATGAAACACTGAAATAACAAGTGCTGTTCATTTTCGTATTGTGAACCGCAAAATGGGCATGCTTTTTCTTGATCAGACTCACTGTACCTGTGTATGTTATTGTTAATTGGGAGAACATTAAATCGTGCCTGTGAAATAGCAACCCTGAAACAGTAAGCATCCATACAGTATACATATTTTTCCTTTTCACAAAATGATCTTTAATGATCTGTAACTGTTATATCTATCTCGATCTCTAAGGGTGTTCGACCATTCTTGGATGAATATATCTAATAGTCTGTTTAAACTCATGCAAGAATGCTTTCTCATTTCCCACACCTTGTTGCATCCATACAATATTAAATCCAGTCTCACACAAAAATTTCCCTTATTTTGGAAACCCAGTATTCTTTCCCAGATCTGTCTAAGTCAATTAACATTTGGTACACTTTAAAAGGTAATCTGTCTGGACCCATATGCAGTACTTTAAACCAGTATCTCAGATAATTCATAGAGGAATTAACACACAGAGGGAATCTTCCTGAATCACCGTACACCATTTTGTTAGATGTTTTTGTTGGTATAACCCAAAAATGTTTTACACACTAACATGTGTACTTTCTCGATGTGTTCCATTCTGATCATCCACCGTATCTCTGATACAACAAGATGGGCTGATTCTTAGCGTCAAATATTTTGAAGAAAATATCTGTGTTCATGTCCTTATACTTTTGAAATGCCTTATTTAACAATACGGTTGCTTTCTTGCCTTTTGCAACTATATTTTCTGTTCCTATCTTGGCACTAATCTTTGTTGTGAAGCTAAACCCTAAATGGCAATATTTATTGACCACTTCTAATCGTGCTCCATGATAAAACCACTTTTCATGTTTTCCTAAGAAGCCCCCTTTTCTGAATACCATAACTTTGGTTTTCTCAATATTGACAATTAATTTCATATAATCGCAGCAAGACTGTAACACATTTAATTGATTTTGTAGACCGCGTAGTGTTGTTGATAATAATGCAACATCATCTGCGACGAGTAAAATAAACAATTCCAAGAGTAAAATAAACAATTCCATTATTCCTGGAAGCAACTGGATACCGAGTCTCCCTCTCATATCCATCTGATTAGCTAGTTGGTTGATGAATACTGAGAATAAGGTAAGACTTAAGACACACCCCTGTCTCACACCAACTGGAGAGCTCACTTTTCGTTCTAACACTCGAACTCAATGATTCATACATTGCTCATAGCAAAGCAAAAAACTTATCTTTCACTCTTTGATTTTTAATACATTCTAAGAGTTTATCATGTCGAATTGAATCAAAGGCTTTGTTAAAGTCTACAAATGCAACATATAATTTTTTACCATTTCTACTCATACATTTCTGAACAATGGCATATAAGTAAAAATCTTATCAATTGTTGAATTTTTTTTCTAAAGCCTGCTTGATTTTCTGATAACAAATGATTCTCTTCAAGCCACGTGTACAATCTTGTGTTCAATACAGATGTATAGCATTTTGATACAATGCTTAGAAGTGAAACACCACTATAGTTATCAACATTCTCAGGGTCACCTTTCTTGAACATTTGGATAATTATAGTCTTTGACCAAGCTTTAGGATAAATTCCTCGATCAAAAATAACATTAAATAACCTGATAAGAAAGTGCTGAATAGGTCTTTCACAGTTCTTTATCATTTCAGCAGTAATTCTATCGATCCCACTTGCTGTACCTGTCTTCAATTTCTTAAGAGCTCTTATGACTTCATTTTGATATATTTCTTCATTTAATGTATGATCTAACTGATCTAACTGTTCGTCTACATCTACTTCTTTGTCCACGCTCTCCTCACCTGCAGTGATATTGTCATAACAGATGCCCTTCAAGACTTATGTTATTTGTAATTCTACCTTTACTTCCAATACCCATATTTCTCAGTTCATTTCCAAAATTGTGATGAACTTGAAATAATTCTGACTAACCACTCTATTTTTTGTTTATGGAACTCATACTTTTTTGTTTTCAGTAACGTTTTGTATTTCTTCCTTGTTTGAACATAAATAATCCTATCGGCTTCTTCTCTGGTTCTTGTGAAACGATTAAGAGTTCTCCTACTTTCCGTTTTGGCTTGTATGCACTCATCATCAAACCATTCTGAGCATTTCTTTTTCCCACAGCGATTCTGGCTGTACATACACATGCTAGCTTCTTTTAAACATTCAACAAACATTTCTAAAGCACAATTCATATAATTATCTAGTGTATTTTGAGCAATCGCAAGCTTACACTGGATGACACTGCTGTTCAGTCTATCTAAAAATTCATCCTTTTTATATTCTTTCCATATGAATTTTAATAGTGTTTCTCTCTTTTGCTGTGCTTTCCTGTTTCCATTGTCTGAAGCACCCTTTTTCTTGTTCTATTGTCATGACAACAGGTAAGTGATCAGACTCTGTGCAGCTTTTAACCTGTAATGAAGCCACATTCACAGAGGATAATACTTCACATGATGCAATAAAATAATCAACAACACTAGCAACAGAAGCTGCGATATAGGTATAGCTACCATCAAAATCTTGATCAATTAAACCATTCAAGATGATACAATCGAACATATTGCATATTTCAAGCAACTGATTTCCAAACATATTTGTTAAGTTGTCTTGTGATTTCCTTGAAAATATATTGTCATCACTTACATTTAATGAGTCAAAATCATTGTTATCTCCAGCGAAACAATGGTTATAATTTCCTGTTCTTGCATTTAAGGTTTTCAGTTAACAATATGTTAAAATCATCATGGGTAGCATGCAGATCTAAAACAGACTGATCTGTTAATTCTATGCCATGTAAAATTAAGTATTGTATGTTTGTTTGATGAAAACATATCTTTGTGAATCTTTATAATTGCAGGATGCTTATTTTCAATTTCCACTCGTTCAATAAAAGAAGCAAATAATTTTCTGTTCATAACTATTATTCCACCAGAATATCTTCCTTGTTGTGATAATTTCTTTGTTTTCAGTGTAAATATTATATAGTCCTTACATATTGCAGAATCAAAATCAAATTCCTATGAACGTTTCAATAAGACAAATAAAATCATGTTGATAAAGAAAGTTGACAAAATCAGTGTTTTCCAATTTCTGTAGCAAACCCTCTACATTAATAATTGATAAATTTAATAAGTGATTTATTCATATTATGGACATGAGGGTCCATATGGCATGTGGGCGATTTTGCATGGGTTCCTTTCACATATGTGCAGTTTGAGAGCTTACCCATATATATATATATATATATATATATATATATATATATATATATATATATATAGAGAGAGAGAGAGAGAGAGACAGACAGACAGACAGACAGACAGAAAGATCGACAGAAACAGAGAGAGAGAGAGAGAGTCGAAAACACTTCATAACTCAAGGGAAAATAGCATTACGTCTCAGTGGACCTGTCTTATAATTCGTCTTAGCTATTCTACAGACACAGTGAGAGAGAGAGAGAGAGAGAGAGAGAGAGAGAGAGAGAGAGAGAGAGAGAGAGAGAGAGAGAGAGAGAGAGAACGAGAGAGAGAGAGAGAGAGTACGAAAATGGTTTAATATCTTAGACACTCGCGATTGACACATTTGGGAGAAGGAAGTGGGTTTTTTTTTTATTGTTATTGTTGTTTAAAGCCCCCCCCCCCCCCCCCTGACTGTTTTTTTTAACATGAAACCAACCCCGACACATGAACATTGGCAACACAGATCTATCACATGCATCATTTCCTGACATGGAATTCGAACCGCGGCACTGCACAGTTCAATGTTAAACACTGCACGGTGCAATACTGTCTATTTGATCAACATTATCGTTTTCACATACACAGCCACAATAGTAGAGGAGGCTGTCTTTGAGATGGACCCCGATACCGGTTTTCACACAGTTCACAAAAAGCATCGAGAAGTACATCCCTACCTCTGACTATTTCCACAGCACTGACCACTGTTCTTTTTAGTAAAGTACTAAGGAGGTGAATCGACCAAGCCAAAACAGCATTCAATAAGATGAAAAGCGTTCTTACCAACAAAGGCCTATCAATTAACACCAGAAAGACAGTTCTTGAATGTTATATACACCGATAACGTTATACGGTCGTGAGGCATGGACAGTCAACAAGCAAAGCCAGAGCAAGATTGAGGCAGCCGAGATGTGGTTTCTAAGAAAAATGTTGAGAGTTCCATGGACAGCAAAGAAAACAAACGAGATAGTCTTGACGGAGGCAGACAGAAGAAGATCATTGATAAGGAAGATTAGGAAAAGACGCAAAATTTATAGGCCATTTTATGAGGAAAGCGGAATTAGAGTACCTGGTCACAACAGGAAAACTGGAGGGAAAGAGAGCACAAGGTAGACCCAGGGAAAAATATTGGACGGACTTGCAGAATGGCTGAGGACAGAGAGGGTGGAAGATGTACTTCAGTAACAAAGAATAGATGGATATGAAGGGCCATGATCGTCAACACCATGTGGCAGGGCTCTTGATGATGAAGGCTGGGGAGGTAGACTAGTACCTACGTGTCAAATGGACAGACAGAAGAACCAACGAAAGTGTTCTGGAGGAACTTGATACCACCAGAAAACTGCTAGCAGACATCAGCAAGAGAAGACTAAAATACATTGGCCATGTGTCACGTAGCAAGAACGCGGACCCCATGGCAATCATCTTCAAGGAAAGACAATGGCGAAGAGAAAGAAAGGCAGACCTCCAGTCTCTTGCTTCGAGGGCATAGCCAACATCAGTGGCCTAGGTGTTCAAGAAATTGTCCGCAAAAGTCTAAGACTGAGCGGCATGGAGGGAGATGGTTGTAAGACAAAATGTGCAGCAGCAAACATCGAACCCGGTGACGCCGACAGGTGAGACAGGTGAGACTGGAGAGGTGGTGGTGGTGTTTTGTTTCGCTTTGTTGTTGTTGTTTTTTTTGTTTTTTTTTTTGGGGGGGGGGGGTGTTTGTTCTGTGTAATTTGAAGGACATGAAGGCCGATTAAAAGATACATTTCACGACAATATAATATGTTTTTATAACTGTAAATTCGAGGCTAGACCATGGAAAACGTGTTAAGTTGGATTCCAAGAGCTTGCTATCGAGGGAGTCAAAAGGATTAAGTTTTTGAATTTGGTAGATAGGGTGTGGGAAGTCAAAGGGTTAAGTTTTTGAAGTCGGTAGATAGGGTGTGGGGAGCCAAAGGGTTAAGCGCAAGTTACGACTTCCATATCCATGATCACTTTGGATCTTATCCATCACGTGGCATCCGTGTCGACAGTCAGCAGTGCATATGGATTTTTTTCTTAGCTCGGAGACGCTATCTTGACAAACTGACACTGTGTTGTGGATCGTGTGTGGCAGTCGTACAGTCTTATGGTGTGTGCTCGTGCATGCGTATGGATATATATATGCGCATGTGCATTTGTTTGTTTTGAGCTCTCCCATGTGAAGATAAAAAAGCTTTAGCAACGGTAAACAGTTTTCTATGGTGGTTTGTTTTTATTTGGTCGAATTCTAAGTATTATGACTTCTATTATGTTCAGTGTGTTTCGAATACACTGAAGGTTTTTCTTTAGTTTGCTTCTACATGATCAGGCCCCATCTGGAGAAGAATGTAGCCATTCTATCTAGTTCCTCTCGTTATGTCTAGTTACCAACATTGGTTATCATCTCAAAAGTAATGCTGCACAGACTCTTACAGCGTGAAATGGAAAGTGTTTGGGCTTTTCCTGAAACAGAGATAGAGGAAAAGTTAAGAAAAAGAAAAAGACAACTGTCGTGGCGTAGTGGTTAACGCAAACGGACTTACCGACTGGAAGGTTGTGGGTTCGAATATTTCAACAACAACAACAACAACAAAAAAGAATGGAAAAGAAAATCAAAGAATTTCCAGGTGGGGGATACTATTTAAACTGAAAAAGTCCCGGAATCCCACGGAGGGAGAGGGGGCGGGGGGGGGGGGGGAAGGAGAAAGTCAGGTACCAATTGCACTTATGCGTTCGCGACTCCTCAAAGGTCCATTTCTTTGACTCTGGTTTGGTAAAAACCCAGCCAGAAACAGCTAAGAAGATCATACTAATGCATTTTCGTCACAGACAGACAAGACAGGCACACATACAGACAGGCAGACAGACAGACAGACATATAGACAGACAGATAGACAAACGTGCGTCCACAGACAGACAGACACACTTCACTCTGGTCAATATCAAACACTCTTCCTTTTCTTTTTTCGAAAAGGTAGATCGAAAAGACCTCTGAGACACGCAGCAAACTGAAAACATGATCGAAGCTTACACTGGAGATTACATAGAAATGCACTGAAGCACACACACACAAAAAAAGGAGAAAGAAAGAGAGAGAGAGAAAGAGAGAGAGAGAGAGAGAGAGAGAGAGAGAGAGTGAGAGAGAGAGAGAGACGCAGCAAACTAAAACATAATTGAAGCTTACACTGGAGATTACATAAAAACGCACTGGTGCACACAGAAGTAAAGAAAGAAAAAGAAAGAAAGAAAGAAAGAAAGAGAGAGAGAGAGAGAGAGAGAGAGAGAGAGAGAGAGAGAGAGAGAGAGAGAGAGAGAGAGAGAGAGAAGCAGCAAACTAAAACATAATTGAAGCTTACCCTGGAGATTTCATAAAAACGCACTGGAGCACACACAAGTAAAGAAAGAAAGAAAGTAAAAAAAAATAATAATAAAAGAAGAGAGAGAGAGAGAGACAGAGAGAGAGAAAGAGAGAAAAGGAGAGAGAGTTCATATTGCTCATAGCCCATCCGACTACTAGAGCCATATTAGGCCTAACACCACATCATAAACGACAACCCGTTTAAAATGAAAGACAACAATTAAAAACTATGCTCACCCGTTAACCTTGCAAGTCTAAACTGCAGTTAAAGAAAAACAGCTGTAAAAGCATACCAGGTGAAATCTGCTGATCTCTTGTCAAAACAGGAAAATTAGAGAAGGAGAGAGACAGAGAGACAGACAGAGAGACAGAGAGACAGACAGACTGACGGACAGACAGACAGACAGACAGACTGACAGACAGACAGACAGACTGACAGACAGACAGACAGACAGACAGACAGACAGAGAAGACAAGAATAAAATGGTACGTTTGTGTCTGGCCAGTGGCCTTTACAATGCACCCGAAGACAAACAAGAAGATAAACAATAATATTTATGTACAGGGAAATATATACATCCACTCTCTATTGTTATTGTTACTGTTGTTTAAAGCCCAGCCGACTGCGTAGAGCCACATCAGGGCTAAAACCGCTTCAAAACATACAAAACTTCAATAGGAAAAACAAAACAGAAAAGAAAATTAAGTACACATATCAATACATTCACACACATAATCTAAGGACATGCCCCCAGCGTTGACCACTCCGCCCAATTTATCGCACAGTGGATTTAAAAAAAAACACCTGAATACAACTTTAAGCATACCTAAAGACACCAAAACATATATAAAATGGGCATCAATTACCTAAAATTGCTTCCGCATATCTCACCTCCCTAGAGCCAAAAATGCACTTAACATATGTACCCAATTATCAGTCCTAAGAAAAAGTACCTAAGACTTTATCGAACAAATACAGGTGAATGGACCAGCAAGGCAGAAAATGATAGGAAGAAATGACAGAAAGCAAAGGAACGCAATGACAGAAAAGAGGAAATTTCTCGCACAGCATTTCCAGAAGGTGGGGATAATATTTCTATCGAAAGAGCCCCCGGCATCCCCACGCAGTGGGGAGGGGGGATCCACTGTCCTCTAAAAAGTAATGATACATCTGATTAACATATATAGTATGACAGGGAGTGGCGGCAATTCTCCCCCACTCTGGTACTTATATTATCATTCACATCAGCTATGGATGCAGATCTACTTATGTTTGAATCGCAAAAGCAGAAAAGCGTTTATTTTGTCTCTCATTCTTTGACGTCATCAGCCTAGTCAGCTTCATTGCATTTGGTTGTTTTTGGAAGTTGTCCCACATTCTTTGACGTCATCAGCCTAGTCAGCTTCATTGCATTTGGTTGTCTTTGGAAGTTGTCCCACATTCTTTGACGTCATCAGCCCAGTCAGCTTCATTGCATTTGGTTGTCTTTGGAAGTTGTCCCTCATTCTTTGACGTCATCAGCCTAGCCAGCTTGATGGCATTTGGTTGTCTTTGGAAGTTGTCCCTCATTCTTTGACGTCATCAGCCTAGTCAGCTTGATGGCATTTGGTTGTCTTTGGAAGTTGTCCCTCATTCTTTGACGTCATCAGCCTAGTCAGCTTCATTGCATTTGGTTGTCTTTGGAAGTTGTCCCACATTCTTTGACGTCATCAGCCCAGTCAGCTTCATTGCATTTGGTTGTCTTTGGAAGTTGTCCCACATTCTTTGACGTCATCAGCCCAGTCAGCTTCATTGCATTTGGTTGTCTTTGGAAGTTGTCCCTCATTCTTTGACGTCATCAGCCCAGTCAGCTTGATGGCATTTAGTTGTCTTTGGAAGTTGTCCCACATTCTTTGACGTCATCAGCCTAGCCAGCTTGATGGCATTTGGTTGTCTTTGGAAGTTGTCCCTCATCATTCTTTGACGTCATCAGCCTAGCCAGCTTGATGGCATTTAGTTGTCTTTGGAAGTTGTCCCTCATTCTTTGACGTCATCAGCCTAGCCAGCTTGATGGCATTTTGGTTGTTTTTGGAAGCTGTCCCTCATCATTCTTTGATGTCATCAGCCTAGCCAGTTTGATGGCATTTGGTTGTTTTTGGAAGTTGTCCCTCATTCTTTGACGTCATCAGCCTAGCCAGCTTGATGGCATTTTGGTTGTTTTTGGAAGTTGTCCCTCATTCTTTGACGTCATCAGCCTAGCCAGCTTGATGGCATTTTGGTTGTTTTTGGAAGTTGTCCCTCATTCTTTGACGTCATCAGCCTAGTCAGCTTGATGGCATTTGGTTGTCTTGGAAGTTGTCCCTCATTCTTTGACGTCATCAGCCTAGCCAGCTTGATGGCATTTAGTTGTCTTTGGAATTTAGCAGGAACTGCTTTTTTCGCGTACATGCATGCTAGACCATGGACCCTCACAGCGACTTTGGGAAGCCAAAGTCAAGTCATGGAAATGACGTGTTATCGCAAGATACTAAACAGTAGATACACTGATCATATTACCAGTAAACACGTGCAGCCAAACCATAAAGCCGCACATTGAACCATGTGAATGTCTGCTGACTTCATCATCATCATCATCATCATGTGCCCTGCCGCATGGCGTTAGCGATGATGGGCCTCCCATACGAATCTGTCTATCCCTTGTCGCTGCAAGCACATCTCCCACCCTCTCTGTCCTCAGCCACTCTACTAGTCTGTCCAATATTTTCTCCCTGAGTCTACCTGGTGTTCTCTTTCCCTCCTGTGACCAGGTGCTGTAATTTCTCTTTCCGTCCTGTAAATGTTTCTTGTCTTTTCCTAATATTCTTTATTAAATTAATGATCTTCTTATGTCTACCTCCTTCAAGACTGTCTCGTTTGTTTTCTGTGCTGTCCGTGGAACTCTCAACATTCTTCTCAGAATGCACATTTCAGTTGCCTCAATCTTGTTCTGACTATGCGTCTGGACTGTCCACAACCGTACAAAAATATCGTTTCTTGTATAACACTCAAGAACTCTCTCCCTGATGTTAACTGATAGGCATTTCTTGGTAAGAACGCCTTTCATTTCCATGAATGCTGATTTGGTTTGGCCGATTCTACTGGCTATTTCTGATGTACATCTGACCTCAGCCGAGAGA
>JAPXFY010004480.1:0-2500 GCA_030674185.1 Monoplex corrugatus | reverse complement strand
TCACAGGATCAAGACAGTGGTCTAAAGTCAGCACTTTTGGGGCAAGGCATGCGAACAGCACTTTCTCAAGAAATTTCGACAATATTTACATTCCATTTTAACTTTGGGACAGTCTACCACTTCCTTGCTTCACGTCTACTTTCATTTTGTTGGATGAATTTTCAAGGTCGAGGTGACATTGAGAAATACAAAATTCAAGACTGAAACTTTCCTGCTGCACACTGGCTGCATCTAGGACACACACGCACTGCAACTGGGCTACACATCAGCTGCAACAAGGCCACACATTGGCTGCAACAAGGCCACACATTGGCTGCAACAAGGTCACACATTGGCTACAACAAGGCCACACATTGCTGCAACAAGGCACACATTACTGCAACTAGGCCACACTTACTGCAACTAGGCCACATACTGCTTGCAACTAGGTCAGAAACTGCTTGTAACTAGACCACATACGGCTGCAACCAGTTTCACACATGGCCACAACTAGGCCACACACTGGCTGTAACTAGGCCACATACTGGCTGTAAACTAGGCCACATACTGGCTGTAACTAGGCCACATACTGGCTGTAACTAGGCCACATACTGGCTGTGACTAGGCCACATACTGGCTGCAACTAGGTCACACATGGCCACAACTAGGCCACACACTGGCTGTAATAGTCACACACTGGCTGTAACTAGGCCACACACCTGATTGCAAATAGGCCCACATTGGCTGCAACTAGACCACACACTGGCTGCAACTAGGCCACACATTGGCTGATATTAAGGTCGAGGTGACATTGAGAAATACAAAAATCAAGACTGAAACTTTCCTGCTGCACACGCTGCATTTAGGACACACACGCACTGCAACTGGGTACACATCGGCTGCAACAAGGCCACCACATTGGCTACAACAAGGCCACACATTGGCTGCAACAAGGCCACACACTTACTGCAACTAGGCCACACTTACTGCAACTAGGCCACATACTGCTTGCAACTAGGTCAGACACTGCTTGTAACTAGGCCACATACTGGCTGCAACTAGGTCACACATGGCCACAACTAGGCCACATACTGTTTGTAACTAGGCACATACTGGTTGCAACTAGGCCCCACAAAGGCCCCAACTAGGCCACCACTGGCTGTAACTAGTCACACACTGGCTGTAACTAGGCCACACACTGATTGCAAATAGGCCACACATTGGCTGCAATAGACCACACACTGGCTGCAACTAGGCCACACATGGGCTGATGTTAAGCCATACACAGGCTGCAATTTGGCCACACATTTGCTGCAACCATACACTGCTACACTGCAGCTAGGTCACACACTGGTTGTTTGCTAGGCCAAACATTGGCTGCAACTAGACCACACATTGGCTGCAACTAGGCCACACATTGGCTGTAACTAGGTCACACACTGGCTACAACTAGGCCACACATTGGCTGCAACTAGGCCACACACTGGCTACAACTAGACCACACACTGGCAGTAACTAGGCCACACATAGGCCATACACTGGCTGCAACTAGGCCACACATTTTGCTGCAACTAAGCCATACACTGGCTACAACTAGGCCACACACTGACTGCAACTAGGTCACTCTCTGGCTGTAACTAGGTCACAGATTGGCTGTAAGTAGGTCACACTGGCTGTAACTAGGTCACACACTAGCTGTAAGTAGACCACATTGGCTGCAACTAGGCCATTACACTGGCTGTTACTAGGCAACACACTGGCTACAACTAGGTCACACACTGCCTGTAACTAGGTCCCACACTGCCTGTAATAGGTCACACATTTGGCTGTAACTAGGCCACAATTGGCTGTAACTAGGCCACATACTGCCTGTAACTAGGTCACACATTGGCTGTAACTAGGCCACACATTGGCTGTAACTAGGCCACACACTGGCTACAACTAGGTCACACATTGGCTGTAGCTAGACCACACACTGGCTACAACAACTGGTCACACATGGCTGTAGCTAGACCACACACTGGCATACAACTAGGTCACACCATTGGCTGTAGTCTAGACCACATACCTGGCTACAACTAGGTCACACATTGGCTGTAGCAACCACACACTGGTTACAACAGGCACACATTGGCCGCAACTAGTCACACACTGGCTGTTACTAGGCAACACACTGGCTACACCTAGGTACACATTGACTGTAACTAGGCCACACATGGCTGCAACTAGGCCACACCTGGCTGTAACTAGGCCACACATTGGCCTGAAACTAATCCAACCAATCAAACCAACCAACCAACCCTCCAACCAACCAAACCCACCAACCAACCAACCAACCAACCAACCAACCCACCAACCCCAACCCTCCAACCATCCAACCAACCAACCAACAACCAACCAACCAACCCAACCAACCAACCCACCAACCAACCAACCAACCAACCCACCAACCAACCAACCAACCAACCCTCCAACCCACAACCAACCAACCCACCAGCCAACCCAACCCACCATCCCCCAA
>JAPXFY010004479.1:12500-17873 GCA_030674185.1 Monoplex corrugatus | reverse complement strand
AAAAGGGGAAATAAGGTGATACTTAAGACACTAACTTCAGATTAAAATCACCAATGAACATACGCCGAACCATCCGGCAAATCCATTGGACGATATGAAGATCAGAGGCCTGTTTCTTACTCTCTAAAGTTCTCAAGTTTTTTCGCGGGGTTTACGCTAGGTAGTAGCGTTTCTTTGTTCCACCTAGCGAAAAGCGTGGGCCCGTTAGCCCAGTTGTAGAGCACCAAGCTCAAAAAAACAGGGGGTCATGGGTTCGACCCCCGGGCGGGCCCACAGTTTTTTTTTTTAAGGGAGAAGAGTGGCAGAATGGTTCAGACGTTTATTCTGCCAATAACTTAACTCGAGGTTCCAGGGTTAAACTCCCTGTTGGGGCCTGGGTCTTTTCCTCCTCATTGACATTTTTGCCACTCTTCTCTTTTTTCTCCATTTATAATAATTAATAATTTAATAATAATAATTATAATATTTAAATAGCGCAAAATCTTGATAAAATCAAATCTAAGCGCTGAAACAGACACACACGCACGCACGCACACACGCGCACGCACGCACGCACGCACACACAACACACACACACACACAAAACACACACACACACACACACACAACACACACACACACACGAAACACGGCTATAAATAGGGAGAAAGAATAAAAGCAATGGAAAATTATAGAGAGCATATTATATACAATTATATATTGCAATGTGATTCCCCTCCGAGTGGAGACAGGCTGCAGAGGGGGTTGAGTGAGGTCAGGATTTTATGCAGAGGAGAAAAGGTAAGTTTTGAGAGCGGACTTGAAGGAGACAGAAGTAGGTTGCTGACGGACTGAGAGAGGAAGTTTGTTCCAGGAGAGTGGACCAGAAACAGAGAAGGCTCGTGGACCATAGGTATTGAGCTTAGGCCTTCTAGCTTGCTGCTGACCGTCAGCGCTTTCTCCCTGTGGCACCAGGATGGTACAAACAGAGGGATTAAAGAGAAAAGGACAGTGTATCCGTGATGTCCCAAGCCTACTTACCAAAGCCTCTGCAAAGCGTATTAACAGGCTTAGACAAGTTGACACCTTAGATAATCTATACGCTTATGTCATCGTTGGAAGAACTGGCGTGTTTCCCAACGATAAAGACAAAGCCAGAGCAAGATTGAGGCGGCCGAAATGTGGTTTCTTAGAAGAATGTTGCGAATTCCATGGACAGCAAAGAAAACAGACGAGACAGTCTTGATGGAGGCAGACACAAGAAGATCATCGATAAAGAAGATTAGGAGAAGACAAGCAACATTTATAGGCCATTTTGTGAGGAAAGAGAAATTAGAGCACTTGGTCACAACAGGAAAGCTGGAGGGAAAGAGAACACCAGGTAGACCCAGGGAGAAAATACTGACGGACTTGCAGGGTGGCTGAGGACAGAGAGGGTGGGAGATGTACTTGCAGCGACAGGGGATACATTCGTATGGAGGGCAATGATGGCCAACGCCATGCGGCACGGCACATGATGATGATGATGATGATGATGATAATGATGATGATGAATGTCATCGTTGGAAGCAGTCCCGGACCAAACTGGCGGTGTTCCTATCAGGACAGGGTGGGGTAGCAGGTGGCGCTGCTATCCTTAAAAAATGCCGAGGTGTCCTATGACGGGTTCATCAGCGGGTAAGGGCCGCTCTAAGCCTAGCTACGGGGTGGGATCCCCGGAGAAACAATCCCCCCTGTGCTCCCAGGGCAGGACGTACGGGCCAGGAACTAAGGGCGGGGCAACCCCTACAGAAAACCTAGAAGGCTGAAGACAGAAGTACCGGGCCAGCGTGCGCCTTCTAACAAACAACGGTACCATGCACTTATCGCATAATGTCTACACACTCATCGAGTTCAGACGAGACATCACCCGGACTCAGCTGATTGTGTAGCAGCGTACGCCAAGAAGAAAAAGAAGATCGTTGGAAGAAATAATGTGTTTCCCAACGATAATGACAATGACAACATAATAACGCTTGTACATCATGTTGGAAGTTTCTTCAAGAGGGTTTCATGGCACTCGGACAAATCCATATGCGCTCCACCCAGCTATGCCCCCAAAGAGTATTTGTCAAACACCATGAACCTGCCAAAATCCTATTGACTGTCCAGGTCTTGAAATGGGAGGGA
Organism: Monoplex corrugatus; assembly: GCA_030674185.1. Lineage (NCBI taxonomy): Eukaryota > Metazoa > Mollusca > Gastropoda > Littorinimorpha > Ranellidae > Monoplex > Monoplex corrugatus. The sequence goes on along the minus strand of JAPXFY010004479.1, from coordinate 15,725 downwards.
AGGAGGGGGAAGGACAGGGATCTATGAAACACTAAGCTGACTCCACCAGAATGACGGAAACATTAACATGGACGGCGAACGGGCCCGTTTTAATTAACCCTTTGACTCCAGCACCCTGTCCACCAGCATCTTGCATTGTCAACCATGCTAGCAAAGCAAAAACTTAACCCTCTGACTCCCTCACCCTATCTACTAGCTTCCTGAAGGAAGCTGATGGATAGGGTGAGGGAGTCAGAGGATTAAGTTTTTGCAGTTGGGAGATAGGGTGCGGGAGTCAAAGGGTTAAACATTGTGGGCTGGGATTGAACTCGAGATACTTGATCTGGAGTCAAAGGCTCTATCGATAGAACCAATCAGCCGGCCAACGTTGACAAACGAAGTAAGGCACATTCACGCGAAATCCGATCAGAAACATGAGTTCTCTCTGTATGTCTGTTGGGTCCATAGTGCTTTCATCACCTTGGTTTTGGAGGTATGTAATAGAAAATAGTCAAACATTTCTGTATACGCTGTTCTCTAAGGTTTTGAAATTATGCAATAAAAATAATTAAACAATTTTGTATACAGCTGTTCTGTAAACTAGTTGACACTCCATGCGCTTTATACATTTTACAATACACAGAATGTGAGAAACCTAGAAGAAGACCCTGGATTAAAGGTTGGAGGGAAAATGATATACAACATTCGATACGCAGATGACACCGTGCTAATTGCAGAAAATGAAAGGGACCTACAAAACCTTGTGAATATACTAGAAATAGTAAGCAAGGGTAAGAGGTTGGAACTAAACAGCTGGAAGACTGAAGTCATGGTGATCAGTAAAAAACATGAAATCCCCTCATGGAAAATAACAGCAAATGGCACAATCTTGACACAGGTTAATAAGTTTAAATACCCGGGAACGACCATTTCATTAGACGGCAGATGCACATCAGAAACAGCCGGCAGAATCGGCCAAGCCAAAACAGCATTCAAGAAGATGACAAGCATTCTTACTAACAAATGCCCATCAATTAACATCAGGAAGAGAGTTCTTGAATGTTATGTAGAACCAATACTGTTGTACGGATGTGAGGCGTGGACAGTCAACAAGCAAAGCTAGAACAAGATTGAGGCAGCTAAGATGTGGTTTCTCAGAAGAATGTTGAGAGTTCCATGGACAGCAAAGAAAACAAACGAGACAGTCTTGATGGAGGCAGACACAAGTAGATCACTCATAAGGAAGATTAGGAGAAAACAGGCAACAATTATAGGCCATTTTATGAGGAAGGGGGTTTTGGAGCACCTGGTCACAACGGGAAAGCTGGAGGGAAAGAGAGCACCAGGTAGACCCAGGGAAAAAATGCTGAACGGACTTGCAGAGTGGCTGGGACGAGGAGGGTGGGGAGATGCTAGGGCAACAAGAGATAGAGACAGATGGAAGTCCATGATCGCCAACGCCATGCGGCAGGGCACCTGATGATGATGATGATGAGAATGTAATACATATAGAAGTACTAATACATCACATATACAGAATATACACAGGTAACAAAAAACATCCGAGGGGGCTGGATGGGACCCAGAGCACCAATGCCTCACCACTCTCCGGACAATCACCTCCCAAGCTTCCGACGCCACGCGATAGCCATTTCATCAAGCAAAGAGGCGGGGTGGAGGGGGGGGGGGAATGGCTGTCCATGCGCTGCAGGACCCATTCGGACCCAGTAATCGGTTTCCTGAAGTGAAAAGTGCCAAAATGGGAAGCAGCGAAATAGAAAGAGGCGAAATAGAAAGTGGCGAAATAGAAAGTGGCGACATAGAAAGTGGCGAAATAGACAGAGGCGACATAGAAAGTGGCGAAATAGAAAGAGCGAAATAGAAAGTGGCGAAATAGAAAGTGGGCGATAATGAGGGAATAAGAGGCGAATAGAAAGTGGCGAAATAGAAAGAGGCGAAATAGAAAGGGCGAAATAGAAAGTGGCGAAATAGAAAGAGGCGAAATAGAAAGATGCGAAATAGAAAGAGGCGAAATAGAAAGAGGCGAAATAGACAGAGGCGAAATAGAAAGAGGCGAAATAGAAAGAGGCGAAATAGAAAGATGGCGAAATAGACAAGATGCGAAATAGAAAGATGCGAATGACAGAGCGAAATAGAGTGCGAAATAGAAGCGGCAAATCGTTATGTCCCCCCACCCCCACCCCCCAAAATGACACACAGCACAAATATGCGTGACTATATATATCGTGACCCCTCACCCGACCCCCCCCCCACCCCCACCCCTCTTTTTCCCCGCCTCATAAAAGCCCCGCACGTGTTTGTATGCTAGAATATAATCAAGATGGCAGCCACCTTCTTGTCCAAACAAGGTCCCTTCTTCACTGCGTCAAGAGGGTCTTCAGCGGCGTGAAATTGGTCATTTAGTTGACCGTGTCGTCAGTGATAATGATATTGGCTCTACGACCTGCCCCATTACAGGCTCTTCATCCGGCTTTGTCGGTGTTCTCAAGACAACTTGTTCAGGTCAACACCCTGGGTGAAAATGACAAAATTGGAAAGTTCCCTTAAGTGTATGATCGGAGACGCTGGTATCCCGAGGGCGCCATTAACAGCGTCCTGTCGTCTGACTTTTCAGGTTTAAAGCCCCGCCGACTGCGTACAGCCATATTAGGGCTATAACCTGTTTCAAAACGTGCACAATACTTCAACCGTTAAAAAAATAAAAAAGGAAAAGAAAATTACACATAATGCATTGAAGAAATTGTCCACAGGAAAAATACATACACATCAACTGGTTGCTTGAAATCGAAAGATGGCACGCTTATCATGGAAAAAGACAAAATATTAGACAAATGGGGAGAGTACATTAAAGACCTTTTTGAGGATGACAGAAACGAAGAACACATTATAAAAAACAACTTTGAAGGACCACCCATAATGAAAGATGAAGTTAGAGCGGCACTGGGAGAAAATGCTGGACGGACTTGCAGAGTGGCTGGGGACGGGGAGGGTGGGGGTATGCTGGGGGCTACGAGAGATAGAGGCAGATGGAAGTCCATGATCGCCAACGCCATGCGGCAGGGAACCTGATGATGATGATGGTGATGATGATGATCAATGCATTCGCGCACACAATCTAAGGACCTGGCGTTGATCACTCTGTCCAATTCAACAAACAGGGGATTTAAAAAAACACCTGAATACAAAATTTAACATAACTAAGCACACTAAAACATATATAAACCT
>JAPXFY010004479.1:0-2500 GCA_030674185.1 Monoplex corrugatus | reverse complement strand
CCTTAATTGATACAATGCCTTCATGATTACATAGATTCATTCATTCCTTACGCACTTTTTTTTTTTTTTTTTTTTCTCCGTCTAAAAGCACATATGTGAATAGACGTTAAAAGAAATAACGAACGAACGAACACACACTCACACAATACCTCCACCCACACACACACACATACAACACACACACACACAGACACACACACACAGAACACACAGACACACACATACTCACCCACCCACCCAACCACACCCACACCCACACATGCACACACACACAGACAACACACACACAAACACACACCACACCCATCCGCACACACACACACATGCCTGTCCTACTTTTAAGGGGGCAGACCTACCCAGATTTGGGTACCAAGATTGTGATGTTCAGTGTTTCAGTTCTAATTAACCAATCACCATGATATTTGGCAAGAAGATACCCCAGACAGTATTCTTTGGATTGAATATCTTTGTTGGGGTCTGTGAATTATGAAAGTTGACAAAAATTAATTAATTGAAAAATGTTCTCGCGAAATTGAAAAAAATATAGTACATACTGTGACATTTATAACTACACATATATTCATGTTAGGAATTTGATATTTAGTGAGCAAACACATCTGTATAGTATGTATGGCACGTAGTAAAATCTTAGCTCTACTATCATTATTTTCTATACAATCACCACACCAATGTTTAGAATCATTTTAATAAAAAAAATTATAATACAACTTTTGATAAAAATGTTTCATTCAAGCAGAACTGCAAGATTTTACTACCGGCCATAGGTACCTGTCCCTGCTATACGTGTGCCAAATATCAAGGAAATCGGATGAAAACTTTTGAACATATTATGTCTGATGTATACAATCTCGCGAAAAATCGCAATTAATTAATTAATTTTTGTCAACTTCTCATAATTCACAGACCCCAACAAAGATATTCAATCCAAAGAATACTGTCTGAGGTATCTTCTTGCCAAATATGATGGTGATTGGTCAATTAGAACTGAAACACTGAACATCACAATCTTGGTACCCAAATCTGGGTAGGTCTGCCCCCTTAAGCCGGTGATACATTCAGCCCCAATACCCATTAACATCATGGACCAGCCATCACCCCCCATTCATTCACCCATTCGATTGCCATCCAGGGTGGATCGGAGAACCGAATAAAGCATCGGTTTCTCACAATGCATTAAAATTATTGAAGGCTTCTTCAAAAAAAAATTTTCGCTCGTCCTCACATACTCTAAGAGTGGTAGGACTTTAAAACTAACTCAACTCAACTCAATCACCCGCCTGACAACTGACCCAGACCTCTGTCCTCCCCTCCACGTCACTTAGTGTGGCAGCTTGACCAACTTGTTGTTTGTTATTTATGTTCAAGGCCCAGCCGACTGTGTAGAGCCCTATCAGGACTTTAACTATCTCAAAACGTACACAATACATTACTGTGGAAAAAAACTGGAAAAGAAAATTACACACGTGTAATACGTATTTAATGTACACACACACACAATCACACTCACACACACACACACACACACACATATATATATATATATATATATATATATATATGTATGTATATTACGTATATGTGTATATATCTATATCTCTTATATATAATACATATATATCTATATCTGTATGCATACATATATATATGTATGTATATATATGCATGTATTTATATGTACACACACATACACACACACACACACACACACATATATATATATATATATATATATATATATATATATATATATATATATATATATATATATCTCCGCGGACATGATCATAATGTTTGTTATGACATGGTACTCGACCAAACACAGATAGGCTGAAGTTCCTATGCTGCATACAAATAGTTTACTCTCCGGTAACAAATTTGTTAAGCGTTTTTGTTTTTTTAATGTCAGCATGATTATCACACAAGGCAGCCACGACAATCACTCCGCACAGGCGATGTACGCATCCAAGAGATCGAATAGAGTTCGGTCTTCAAATGAATATTTAGGGACTTTCCGCTTCATACATTTGTTCTACATGTTATGTATGTTAGATAGAATAATTAGTTCTATCGAAGGCATTCCATTGTGTTTCTTTTGCAATTTTTTCCTTGGCTTTTCCTTCCTCTCATAGACTGCTTAGCGTTGGCCTCTCCGGCCAGCTTATCACCAGCAGATCTTAAAAAAGATGAATACAAATTCAACTATAACTAAGGACAATAAACATATGTAAAAAACGGGTGTAAGTTACCTCAAGTTGCTTCTGCAAACCGCATTTCGTTAAAGCCAGAAAATGCACTCAATACATAGGCCATTTTATGAGGAAAGGGGAATTAGAGCACTTGGTCACAACAAGAAGCTTGGGGAGGGGGGAGGGCACCAGGTAGACCCAGGAAGAAAATATTGGACGGACTTGCAGAGTGGCTAAAGACAGAGAGGGTGGAAGAGGATCCTGCATAGACAACCGTCCTGGCAAAACAAAAA
>JAPXFY010004478.1:7500-17874 GCA_030674185.1 Monoplex corrugatus | reverse complement strand
TCTAATTTCTCTTTCCTGAAAAAATGTCCTATGAATGTTGCCTGTGCATGCCTAGTCCCTCAAAAATGAACACTGATGTCTCTAATTTGATTCGATTTGCACCCATGGGGCATGGCTGGATCAGTTTCAACGACGTTCTGTCAAAAGTCTATTGTTCGTGTATTTCAAGCTGAAAACCAGTTCGACTATTGCCACCAGATTAACATAACGATTATCCCATTTAATTAGGCCCCTCACCCCTCTGGGAGTAATGGCCATTAACAAGAGACCACCATAGCCCACTGTCCTGTGCTTTTGCCTCAATCTGCCTCTAGGTAAGGGCCAAAGACGTTATAAATAGCTTTTATGATGTCTGTGGTAAGGCCATCCTTCCGTAGTCTTCTTGGAGATCTCTTCGCCAGAGCTTTTTGACCGGCCTCTCTTTCTGTTCCGTTGGGGTTCCATGTCAGGCGCTGTCTGGTGATACACTCATAACCAACTGTTAAATGTCAATTGACGTAACAGTCATAACCTATGTATAACATACGTATGTCAGACTTAGTGGAGTTGGGAATTTGGAGTTTGTTGAAAGCATAGCAAGGCAAAGCAAAGCAAGGCAAAGCAAAGCAATGCAAGTCAAAGCAAAGCAAAGCAAGGCAAAGCAAGGCAAAGCAAGGCAAAGCAAAGCAAGGCAAAGCAAAGCAAAGCAAGGCAAGGCAAGGCAAGGCAAAGCAAAGAAAAGCAAAGCAAGGCAAAGCAAAGCAAAGCAAAACAAAGCAAAGCATAGCAAGGCAAAGCAAAGCAAGGCAAAGCAGGCAAAGCAAGGCAAAGCAAGGCAAGGCAAGGCAAAGCAAAGCAAAGCAAAGCAAAGCTAGGCAAAGCAAAGCAAAGCAAAGCAAGGCAAAGCAAGGCAAAGCAAAGCAAAGCAAAGCAAGGCAAAGCAAAGCAAGGCAAGCAAAGCAAGGCAAAGCAAAGCAAAGCAAACCAAAGCAAAACAAAGCAAAGCAAACCAAAGCAAAACAAACCAATGCAAAGCAAAGCAAGCCAAAGCAAAACAAATCATACCAAAGCAAACCAAAGCAAAGCAAACCAAAGCAAAGCAAACCAAAGCAAAACAAATCATACCAAAGCAAACCAAAGCAAAGCAAACCAAAGCAAAACAAATCATACCAAAGCAAACAAAAGCAAAGCAAGCCAAAGCAAAACAAATCATACCAAAGCAAACCAAAGCAAAGCAAACCAAAGCAAAACAAATCATACCAAAGCAAACCAAAGCAAAACAAACCAAAGCAAAACAAATCATACCAAAGCAAACCAAAACAAACCATACCAAAGCAAAACAAATCATACCAAAGCAAACCAAAACAAATCATACCAAAGCAAACCAAAGCAAAACAAACCATACCAAAGCAAAACAAACCATACCAAAGCAAAACAAATCATACCAAAGCAAACCAAAGCAAAGCAAACCAAAGCAAAACAAATCATACCAAAGCAAACCAAATCATACCAAAGCAAACCAAATCATACCAAAGCAAACCAAAGCAAAGCAAGCCAAAGCAAAACAAATCATACCAAAGCAAAACAAATCATACCAAAGCAAACCAAAGCAAAGCAAGCCAAAGCAAAACAAATCATACCAAAGCAAAACAAATCATACCAAACCAAAGCAAAGCAAGCCAAAGCAAAACAAATCATACCAAAGCAAAACAAATCATACCAAAGCAAAACAAATCATACCAAAGCAAAACAAATCAAACCAAAGCAAAACAAATCATACCAAACCAAAGCAAAGCAAGCCAAAGCAAAACAAATCATACCAAAGCAAAACAAATCATACCAAAGCAAAACAAATCATACCAAAGCAAAACAAATCATACCAAAGCAAAACAAATCAAACCAAAGCAAAACAAATCATACCAAACCAAAGCAAAGCAAGCCAAAGCAAAACAAATCATACCAAAGCAAAACAAATCATACCAAAGCAAAACAAATCATACCAAAGCAAAACAAATCAAACCAAAGCAAATCAAATCATACCAAAGCAAAACAAATCAAACCAAAGCAAAACAAATCATACCAAAGCAAAACAAATCATACCAAAGCAAAACAAATCATACCAAAGCAAACCAAAGCAAAGCAAACCAAAGCAAAACAAATCATACCAAAGCAAACCAAAGCAAAGCAAACCAAAGCAAAACAAATCATACCAAAGCAAACAAAAGCAAAGCAAGCCAAAGCAAAACAAATCATACCAAAGCAAAGCAAAGCAAAGCAAACCAAAGCAAACCAAAGCAAAGCAAGCCAAAGCAAAACAAATCATACCAAAGCAAAGCAAAGCAAAGCAAACCAAACCAAACCAAAGCAAAGCAAGCCAAAGCAAAACAAATCATACCAAAGCAAAGCAAAGCAAAGCAAACCAAAGCAAACCAAAGCAAAGCAAGCCAAAGCAAAACAAATCATACCAAAGCAAAACAAATCATACCAAAGCAAACCAAAGCAAAGCAAAGCAAAGCAAGCCAAAGCAAAACAAATCATACCAAAGCAAACCAAAGCAAAGCAAGCCAAAGCAAAACAAATCATACCAAAGCAAACCAAAGCAAAGCAAACCAAAGCAAAGCAAGCCAAAGCAAAACAAATCATACCAAAGCAAAACAAATCATACCAAAGCAAACCAAAGCAAAGCAAGCCAAAGCAAAACAAATCATACCAAAGCAAACCAAAGCAAAGCAAACCAAAGCAAAACAAACCATACCAAAGCAAAACAAATCAAACCAAACCAAAGCAAAACAAATCATACCAAACCATACCAAAACAAATCATACCAAAGCAAACCAAAGCAAAACAAATCATACCAAAGCAAAACAAACCAAACCAAACCAAAGCAAAGCAAACCAAACCAAAGCAAAACAAACCATACCAAAGCAAAACAAACCATACCAAAGCAAAACAAATCATACCAAAGCAAAACAAATCATACCAAAGCAAACCAAAGCAAAACAAATCATACCAAAGCAAAACAAATCATACCAAAGCAAAACAAATCATACCAAAGCAAACCAAAGCAAAACAAATCATACCAAAGCAAAACAAATCATACCAAAGCAAACCAAAGCAAAACAAATCATACCAAAGCAAAACAAATCATACCAAAGCAAAACAAATCATACCAAAGCAAAACAAATCATACCAAAGCAAAACAAATCATACCAAAGCAAAACAAATCATACCAAAGCAAAACAAATCAAACCAAACCAAACCAAAGCAAAACAAACCATACCAAAGCAAATCAAATCAAAGCAAAGCAAAGCAAACCAAAGCAAACCAAAGCAAACCAAACCAACGCAAAGCAAAGCAAACCAAAGCAAAGCAAAGCAAGGCAAAGCAAACCAAAGCAAACCAAACCAAACCAAACCAAAACCAAACCAAACCAAAACCAAACCAAACCAAACCAAACCAAACCAAACCAAACCAAAACCAAACCAAACCAAAACCAAACCAAAACCAAACCAAACCAAACCAAACCAAACCAAACCAAACCAAACCAAACCAAACCAAACCAAACCAAACCAAACCAAACCAAACCAAACCAAACCAAACCAAACCAAACCAAACCAAACCAAACCAAACCAAACCAAAACCAAACCAAACCATTCGGACGATTCGAAATATACTCCATCCGAATCTGCCAATGATTATTCGGCAGATTCCTCGATCCTACCCCAGAACCCTATGCCACGGCGAGGTCTTTAAATCAGAGGGAAAGGGAAAACAGGACTTATAGAACAGTAAGCTGACACCACCTGAAGGACTGGAGCATTAAAATAGATAGGTAGCAAACAGTCCAGGCTTTATGCTGCAGTCTGGGATTGAACTCAATACCTCAGATCTTGAGCCACCACTCTGTCAACACAGCCAACCATCCAGCACATTTCAAGTGATGACTTTCATTATTTTACAAACATTGCATTCATTCGTGGAAAAAGAGACAGAGAGGCCGTTGTACTTCTTGATTTGTGATAACGGTAAACTGGGGGAGAATCAGGTTTTGGAGTGACTGTTCAGATTGGCTTGTAGTAAGTATTTCTGCAAGCATGTTAACAGTAAAACGAGATGGTAATGAGCCATGGAATCTACGCAAGTGAACATTTAGGACTGAATTGCTGTCACATGGCTTATGCATCACGCTGTTAAGTGATAACAAAATCGTGCTGTTTTCTGAATTATACCACGAAGAACGTATCACGTTTCCTTTCTTAAAAGCCTTCCACAACAAAACAACATAGTTTCTCATGTTTTAAAAAACCCCAACAAATATGAAAGGGAGCAAGCGGGGAGTGAGAAACGTTTAAATGGAAAAAATGGTGGTCAAGCCATACCAGTAAGCTTTCTGTTTGTGATTTTTCTTCTAGTTTTCGCCGTCTACACTGTCAAGCCACAACTATCAAAGAATGTGGTTATTTTGTCCAGTTCCCACCAACTGCCATGGAAATGGTTCAGTTTTTACGTTGGCACCCATCTCAGGTGATATGGCCGACGGGGATAACCATCCTAGGGATTCAGTTTCAGTTTCATTTTCTCAAGATGACGTCTCCGCGCTCGGAACGAATTCCATATGCACTAACGTCACAGATGCCACGTGTATGGTGATCATGGCGCATGCCTTAACTCAACACATAAACCCATGAGCTGGCCAGGTCCTGAGGCCCTACCTAGACTATGTTTGACCTAGTATATATTTTATACTGGTATTTTATCAGCCTACCGCTGGGATAATCTTGGTTACATGTAAATGACATGTGTATGTGTGTATCTTGCCTTCAAAAAAGGAACATATATATATATTATATATATATATATATATATATATATATATATATATATATATATATATATAAAGTAAATAAATAAATAATTAAAGGTTTGAATCACAACACAACTAGCTATTCTGTATAAACTCGTCTCGCATGATAGAATTCCCCCTAGTCAATGCCCAAATGCTCAGACTTCTATCAACTAGGTGAAGCCAAGGAAGCGGGGGAAGGGAGACCTATCTAATCTTATACTGACACCACCACAACAGATGGGACAGTGAGAAGGCCAGTTTTAATGAACCTATATTGCCACCACCAGAACAGCAATGATATTAAGATGGGACAGTGAGAAGGCCAATTTTAATGCCATAGAAATTGGTAGCCAGATATAGCTAAGAATGGAGGATTCTGTTGAGGCACAGGACACAGCAAAACCAGAACAAGATTGAGGCAGCCGAGATGTGGTTTTTAAGAAGGATGTTGAGAGTTCCATGGACAGCAAAGAAAACAAACGAGACAGTCTTGATGGAGGCAGACACAAGTAGATCATTCATAAGGAAGATTAGGAAAAGGCAGGCAACATTCACAGCCATTTTATAAGGAAAGGGGAATTAGAACACCTGGTCACAACGGGAAAGCTGGAGGGAAAGAGAGCACCGGGTAGACCCAGGGAGAAGATACTAGTCGGACTTACAGAGTGGCTGGGGACAAGGAGGGTGGAAGAGATGCTGGAGGCAACAAGAGATAGAGACAGATGGAAGTCCATAATCGCCAACGCCATGCGGCAAGGCATCTGATGATGATGATGATGATGACAGGACACAACTCTGCTCCACCCTGGATGGACCTCGGTTGATGAGCCCCATTCTCGTCTGATGTAGAGGATGGCGTAGACATTCAAACTGCATGGTTTGTTAGTAGGCGCTTGCAGGCCTGGTACCTCTAACCTCAGCCCTCTAGTTTTTTCTGTAGAGGTTGCTCTATTCATAGCTCATGGCTAAAAGACTTACCCTTTGAGAACAAACGACTCTTTTCAGCTTGACGGCTTCGTCATAGAACATTCAGGGTGTTTTCTAGGTCAGACCTTGCCATAGACCACCCGTTTCGTCTTGACAGAAACCATCGCCACTCGCTCCGGGACTGTTCATTCGTCCAGGCAAGCCTGGCTAACTTTGTAGCCAGCCATCATAATATGGAGGCCATCCACCATTCTCTGCTTGCAGTCCGCAGGGTTTGGGATGACGACCCCACGACAAAATTGCATCTGTAGTCATTTTCTTTTCTGCTATAAAGTGAACCAGACAGCTGTAGTTTTTTTCTCTAAGTGTCGTAAGTTAATAAGAAACACCACGATGGTGCTGGATGGGACCCAGAGCAACAGTGCCTCACCACTCTCCCGACAACCACCTCCCAACCTCCCGATGAAACACAGAAGCCATTTCATCAAGCAATGGGGGTGGAAGGTGAGGGCTGTCCACGAGCTGCATGACCATTTCATCAAGCAATGGTGTTATATAGAACCAATACTGTTATACGGATGTGAGGCGTTGACAGTCAGCAAGCAAAGCCAGAGCAAGATTGAGGCAGCCGAGATGTGGTTTCTAAGAAGAATGTTGAGAGTCCCATGGACAGCAAAGAAAACAAACGAGACAGCCTTGATGGAGGCAGATACAAGTAGATCACTCATAAGGAAGATTAGGAAAAGACAGGCAATATATATAGGTCATTTTTTGAGGAAGGGGGATTTGGAGCACCTGGTCACAACGGGAAAGCTGGAGGGAAAGAGAGCACCGGGTAGACCCAGGGAGAAAATGCTGGACGGACTTGCAGAGTGGCTGGGGACGGGGAGGGTGGGGGAGATGCTAGGGGCAACGAGAGATAGAGACAGATGGAAGTCCATGATCGCCAACGCCATGCGGAGGGCACCTGATGATGATGAATGGGGGTGGAGGGTGGGGGCTGTCCACGAGCTGCATGACCTCTTCAGACCCAGTCATCAGTTACCTTGTTTACAAATCGAACGGTAAGGTGGGGAGATGACAAACCACGGGACATGGCCACACAACGGGCACTAACCAGGTCCAGCCCAGCTATCAGACAAAAACAGAACGGAATAAGAACCCTTCTCTTGCCTTACTCTGGGCCTTCATCTCTCTACTGGGCAGCCCGCCCAGCCGCCCGCTGGCATAGCTGCCACCTTTGTTCCCCTTACTATAGTCGATAAAACAAACGAAACATCAACCAAAGGACATAACTCTTGAGAGTCACGTAGGAATTATCTCCCATAGCATAGAAGCAGATACAAAGCACAGAAAACCTTAAGCTCAGACAGAATACTCCTCAAAAAAAGGAGCGCCCAAGCTTACTTTTATACCCCTGCAACTACCCTACTCACAACTATGAGAGAGGAGAGAAATACATACAATATATTGGTCTTATGTTCAAGATTGACATAGTCTTTTGTTCTTGAACTGACCAAACATCGTTTGTGGTTCTGTAAGTATTGTAAAAATCTTTGCACATGTAGAGAGAAATTAGAAGCAGCACCGTCAACAGAAAACCAATTGGAAAAGGTTACCATCATCTTGACAGGGGGCGACCAGCTTTAATCGAGCAGTCACAGGTGGCAGGCAGCAGATGGCCATTAGATGCTATAGTGGGTAGCTGTGAAATAAGGCAGACTTGGCTGGACTACTAAACAGTCTCAGAGCAGCTGGCAATGATTTCTGTCAAGATGAGAAAACAAGTGAAATAGCCAGTAACAAACAAGCCAGATTTCATGTTACAGGCAAGGGTTGAAGTCGATTCCACGGTTCTCTTAAAACAACCAACCAGTCCGCTAAAATGGAATCCTGAACGGTGCTTCAACTGCACGAGAGAGAGAGAGAGAGAGAGAGAGAGAGAGAGAGAGAGAGAGAGAGAGAGAGAGAGAGAGACAGACAGACCGACAGACAGACAGACCGACAGACCGACGGACCGACAGACAGACAGACCGACTAACAGACAGACAGACAGACACAGAGACAGATGGGCAGACAGACAGACAGATACAGACAGATAGATAGATAATAGATAGATAGACAGATAGAGAGAGACAGAGAGAGAGAAATAGACATAGACAGAGACAGAGAGAGAGAGAAAGAGAGAGAAAGAGAGAGCGAGAGTGAGAGAGAGAGAGAGAGAGAGAAAGAGAGACAGAGAAAGAGAGAGAGAGAGAGAGAGAGAGAGACAGAGACAGAGAGACAGACAGAGTCAGAGAGAGAGAGAGACAGACAAAGACAGAGAAAGAGAGAGAGAGAAGACAGAGAGAGAGAGAGAGAGAGAGAGACAGACAGACAGACGGACACACAGAGACAGAAACAGAGACAGACAGACAGAAAAACAGAAAGAAGGAGACAGAGAAAAAGAGACTGATAAGTGAGAAAGAACTTTAACCCTTTGACTACCGCACCCAAGTCCACCAGCACCGTGCATTGTCAACCATGCTAGCAAAGCAAAAACTTAACCTTTTGACTCCCTCAGCCTATCCACCAGCTTCCTGCAGGAAGCTGGTGGATAGGATGAGGGAGTCAAAAGGTTAAGTTTTTGCAGTTAGTGGACAGGGTGCGGGAGTCAAAGGGTTAAAGCGCTAAATATTAGATATACCCAACAACAATACTCGACTCTGAACTCATCTTTACCTGGCCCACCTTCTTCTTATCCTACCCATCCCTCGCTCGCTCTGTCAGCAAGGTCGAACAATCAGCACCAGTCTTGAGTCAGCGGCAAACTACTAAAGATGTCTTGTTGTTTCTGGACAGGTCTGGTACCGGCGTATTGATACCGTATCTTGCTGCACGCGTGAATGAAGGATGAACAAGCGGTAGGCTGTTGTTGGGAAAACAAAGACAGGAGACGGGGGTAGGGAGGGGGAGGACAGAAGAGGAGAAGGGAGGGGGGAGGACAGAAGAGGAGAAGGGAGGGGGAGGACAGAAGAGGAGGAAGGGAGGGGAGGACAGAAGAGGAGAAGGGAGGGGGAGGACAGAAGAGGAGAAGGGAGGGGAGGACAGAAGAGGAGAAGGGAGGAGGAGAGGACAGAAGAGGAGGAGGGAGGGGGATGGACAGAAGAGGAGAAGGGAGGGGAGGGGAACAGAAGAGGAGAAGGGAGGGGGGAGGACAGAAGAGGAGAAGGGAGGGGAGGGAGGACAGAAGAGGAGAGGGGAGGGAGGACAGAAGAGGAGAAGGGGAGGAGAGGACAGAAGAGGAGAAGGGAAGGGGATGACAGAAGAGGAGAAGGGGAGGGAGGGAGGGAGGACAGAAGAGGAGAAGGGAGGGGGAGGACAGAAGAGGAGAAGGGAGGGGAGGACAGAAGAGGAGAGAGAGAGAGGAGGAGGGACAGAAGAGGAGAAGGGAGGAGGAGGACAGAAGAGGAGAAGGGGAGGGGAGGAACAGAAGAGGAGAAGGGAGGGGAAGGACAGAAGAGGAGAAGGGAGGGGGAGGACAGAAGAGGAGAAGGGAGGGGGAGGACAGAAAAGGAGAAGGGAGGGGAGGACAGAAGAGGAGAAGGGAGAGGAGGACAGAAGAGGAGAAGGGAGGGGGAGGACAGAAGAGGAGGAAGGGAGGGTGAGGACAGAAGAGGAGAAGGGAGGGGGAGGACAGAAGAGGAGAAGGGAGGGGGGAGAACAGAAAAGGAGAAGGGAGGGGAGGGACAGAAGAGGAGAAGGGAGAGGGAGGACAGAAGAGGAGAAGGGAGGGGGAGGACAGAAGAGAGGAGGAGGAGAGGGAGGAGGGGACAGAAGAGAGAGATGGAGGGGGAGGACAGAAGAGGAGAAGGGAGGGGGAGGACAGAAGAGGAGGAGAGAGGGGAGAGGACAGAAAGAGGAGAAGGGAGGGGGAGGACAGAAGAGGAGAAGGGAGAGGAGGACAGAAGAGGAGAAGGGAGGAGAGGACAGAAGAGGAGAAGGGAGGACAGAAGAGGAGAAGGGAGGGGGGAGGACAGAAGAGGAGAAGGGAGGGGAGGACAGAAGAGGGAGAAGGGAGAGGGGGAGGACAGATGAGGAGAAGGGAGGGGAGGACAGAAGAGGAGAAGGGAGGGGGAGGACAGAAGAGGAGGAGGGAGGAGGAGGACAGAAGAGGAGAAGGGAGGGGGAGAACAGAAGAGGAGAAGGGAGGAGAGGACAGAAGAGGAGAAGGGAGGGGGAGGACAGAAGAGGAGAAGGGAGGAGGAGGACAGAAGAGGAGAAGGGGGGGGAAGAACAGAAAGAGGGAGAAGGGGAAAGAGAGAACAGAAGAGGAGAAGGGAGGGGGAGGACAGAACTGGAGGAGGGAGGGGAGGACAGAAGAGGAGAAGGGAGGGGAGGACAGAAGAGGAGAGGGGACGGGAGGGGGAGGACAGAAGAGGAGGAGGGAGGGGAGGACAGAAGAGGAGAAGGAGGGGGAGGACAGAAGAGGAGAAGGGAGGGGAGGACAGAAGAGGAGAAGGGAGGGGTAGGACAGATGAGGAGAAGGGAGGGGGAGGGACAGATGATGAGAAGGGAGGGGAGGACAGAAGAGGAGAAGGGAGGGGAGGACAGATGAGGGAGAAGGGAGGGGGAGGACAGAA
>JAPXFY010004478.1:0-2500 GCA_030674185.1 Monoplex corrugatus | reverse complement strand
GAGAGAGAGAGAGAGAGAGAGAGAGAGAGAGACAGACAGACAGACAGAGAGACTAGAGAAAGCACAGCATAACATCACGTTTTCAGTATTAACTTCAATGCAGAAGGTGTCATACAATTCCCTTTGAAGTCAAAAAGTGGCCAGTCACCACCCGCCCAGACATTTGATCCATGTCTTGTGTGATGATAACTGATTTGAAAATACTAAACCGGAGGTCTCAATCACGCATGCCCAGACGGTGACGAAGGGCAGAAAGGCGACATTGTGCGCCATGGTATTAACACGATTGACAGTCCTCCTGTGTTGTCTGCTCCCCCCCTGGCTTGTCTCACCATGGCTTTAGGTGAAACGTGCATCAAAGGCAGCAGGACCAGTGTCAAGTGTTGCCTTTCCTGCAGGCCGTGTACATGGCGTCAAACAGCAGTTTTTAGTCCAGTTGCTGTAAAAAAAAAAAAGTATAAATAAAATAAAATGGAAAACGACATTTGGAAGGGTTGGATTGGGGCAGAGGGGAGACAGAGATGTAAATGTGTGTGTGTGTGTGTGTATGTATGTGTGTGTGTTTGCATGGGAGTGTGTGGTGTGTATGTGTGTTTGTTTGTGTGTGTGGTGAGTGTGTCTGTTCATCTGTGTGTGTATGTGTGTGTGTATGTGTGTGTGTGTTGTGTGTGTGTTGTATGTGTGTGTGTGTGTGTCTGTGTCTGTGTTGTGTGTGTGTGTGTGTGTGTGTGTGTGTGTGCAGTCCACCCAGCCCCTTACTATAGTCTCGAAAGTTAACAGTCAGTAGCTCCTAACGTTGCTTTTCTACAACCACAGGGGGTGTTTGAACAGCCATGAAAGTGGCCAGGCATGATGCTCCAGATACAGCCCATCTTGCTGTTCAGCCAGATCTGCCATGCCCACAATGGGCTCGATCCGTCTGGTGGGAAAAGAGTTGACACTTTTCCGATATCTCCAGGGTCAACATGTATGCAGATCTGCCAGTGAAAAACTTCCTTCGTGTGTATTCATATATAGACTATCAAAACGTGCACGTTAAAGATCCTGTAAATCATGTCAGTGACTGATTTATAGGAAAGATGAAAACCCCCAGCATCCACACCCACCCTAAGACGGAATATGCAAGCTGTGCAGTGACATTCTTCCTGCATAGTGTCTGGAAAACAACGTGCATACACGCGTCTGAGAAAAATGGGAAAGCTTAAAATGCAACAAAAACAACAAATGAACGAACGAAGAAACGAACAAACGAACGAACAAAACCATCCAAACCAACCAAACTTATGAACGAACCAACCAACCAAACAAACAAGCATAAACGACGACAGCGATAACAACAACCACAAAAGTTGCAATGGGACTGAAACTGTGCTTTGCTATCAATGTATTGAGGGTTTTCATCCAGAATGGTGTATGTCATCATCATCATCATCATCATCATCATCATCATCATCATCATCATCATCATCATCATCATCATCATCATCATCATCATCATCATCATCATCATCATCATGTGTCCTGCTGCGTGGTGTTGGCGATTATGGCCCTCCGTATAGATCTATCCCTTGTCGCTGCAAGCACATCTCCCACCCTCTCTGTCTTCCAGCCACCCTGCAAGTCTGTCGAATATTTTCTCCCTGGGTCTACCTGGTATTCTCTTTCCCTCCAGCTTTCCTGTTGTGACCGGGTGTTCTAAGTTCTCTTTCCTCATAAAATGTCCTGTAAATGTTGCCTGTCTTTTCCTAATCTTCCTTATTGATGATCTTCTTGTGTCTGCCTCCTTCAAGACTGTCTCATCTGTCTTCTTTGCTGGCCATGGAACTCTCAACATTTTTCTTGGAAACCACATTTCAGTTGCCTCAATTTTATTCTGACTTTGCGTGTTGACTGTCCACGCTCACAACCGTACAACAGTATCAGTTCTATATAACATTCAAGATTGGTCTTCCTGATGTTAATTGATAGGCACTTGTTGGTAAGAATGCTTTTCATCTTCCTGAATGCTGTTTTGTCTTGGCTGATTTTGCTGGCTATTTCTGATGTGCATCTGCCGTCTGAGATGACCGTCTCGTCAACCTGTCTCATAGTTGTGCCATTTGCTGTTATTTTGCATGAGGGAACTTTGTTTTTTACCGATTACCATGGTGTATCTGCAATCTTAATTATTTTTGAAATATATAGTTCTGCCAGGTAATCTTCGAACTATGCACAATTATGTTCTTTCTTAAAAAGGAAAGCAAAAACAAAAAACTAAAACGAAACGAAAGGCAGGTCCTAGTAGATCAGTTAGTTTGAGCGTCAGATTCACATGCTAATGGTTGTGGGTTCAAATCCCAGGGTGCGCTACATTAAAACCAGCCTTCTTAACATCATTGTTGTTCTGGTGGTGTCAGTATAGAATTAGATAGATCCCACTTCCCCCACTTCCCTGAGATGTTTATCCTCGTCGGCCATATCACCTGAGGTGGGTGTCGGCGTAAAAACTGAACCAAATCAA